>BCLH01002414.1:20758-43016 GCA_001602315.1 Zoysia pacifica | reverse complement strand
GTTGTTGTTGTTGCCGGGGCCGGCCGCGGGAAGAAGGGGTCAGACCCGGTGGAGGAGAGGCTGGGCTGGGGGGGGACGACGCCGCCGCGGCCGAAGAGGAACTTGCTCTCGAGGATGGAGAAGATCTCGTAGGTGAGTCTGGTAGCCGCGTCCTTGCCCTGCTCCGTCTCCGCGAGATCGGACTCCATGGCTCACTCGCTAGAGGTGGCGCGCGCGTTTCTTGGTGGCCGCCAGCACGCGCGCTTTATTCTGAAGAAGGAAGCGGGAGCACGGGCGCAGGTTGGCGGACACGTCTCGCTCCCGGAGGCACAGTGCAGCAGTGTACGGCCGTCCCGATACTTACGGGATCGCGTCTACGTATACTTCTGTTTCTTCACTCGGTACGAACAAAGGGTAAATGTGATCCTGTATGCGTATGGAGGCGTATTGATGACGCGTACTCTATTTGTTTTTAATTATTTTTTATTTAAAAAAATTTGGTAAAAATTATATATTTTATTATAATTTAATTAATCATTAGACTTATTTGAATCGTAACTTAAAATTTTAAATATTTAAATTAATTTTTTAATAAAACGAAAAGATCAAAATTAAAAATAAAAATCAATGACGATATTAATTTAAAAAACAAAAAAAAAAACGAAAAGAGTACCTTATAAGAGGATTGCTTGTCGTGCCACAAAGATACATTCAGTACGTACGTGCGTGCAGGTGCAGCAGCGCCGTATGTATAAACATAATCCGTATGGTCAATTTCGTTCACCATAATAATTAGTGCTGATAACAACTGCTCATTTTGTTTTTTAATTAATAACTTTTAAATTTAACTTTGAACATTCGTCTTATTCAAAAATAACTCAAATAATTTTAATAATAAATCAAAATATATTAAAATATATGAAATTTATTTTAAAAAATTAAATAAAACAAATAATCAAAATTAAATTTAAAAATCAACAGCAAAATCAGTTAAAGAACGGAGAGAGAATGTTGAAACACAGCTACACAGCCACCACGATACATCTGACTTTGACGTGAACAAGGCTGAAGCCTCTGACAACAGCAAATAACCAACCTGGTGAAAAATCCCACAGGTCTGGTTGACGATTGCTCGCCCTATATAGCAAGAGTTTCACCACCAAGGATATAAGATATCTGGTGAATCAACAATGAAATAAGCAGGACAACATCCTAGCATACCTGAGCCGTAAGTATACGTTGCAATAGATATGTTCCATACTAAACATCATGACGTGTACAGATGGACAATGAATACGAGGATACGGACGCAAAAGAGAAGTTTTCCTTGATCCTCTTCTTCAAGTAAAAAAGAAATGGAATACAAATCATTCAGCAGGCCTCCAGCCCAACAAGACAGAATAAAACAGTGACCTTCTCTTGTAGAGAAATTATTTTATTCAAAGGCTATCAAAGTTACAGAAATCAGAAAACCATCAGGAAAGGAAATTCTGCATCATGGTTTTCTTTAGTCAAAAGGCAGTTAAAAATCAAGGGGTTGCCTCAAGAACATCTCCATTTGCTTCGCCCTAGTCTTGATGGACATATCAAACACCTTCTGGCCAAATTCAATCACCAGTCCGCCCATGATGCTGTAGTCAATCTGCAGAGAAAGCACAAGTGAGGTATACTCATCCACACATTACTTTCAAGGATATACACAAAAAAAAGCTGGTGTTTGAAGTAGTTACCTTCTGTTCAACCAAAATGGTTTTGTTCTTCCCCAGGATATCTTGCAAGGTTTCCTTGAGTTCTTTCTCCTCCTTTTCCGGAATTGGCTAGCAGGATAGAGCAACAATATCAACTAGCATATTCTACTGTTATCAATACAAAATCAAGGAACTATAAAACACTACACTTAGTAGGTAGCCATTTGCTGATAAACCAAGCTGAACACAGTCAGATATTCCAAAAGTTTATATCAATGCAATATAGTAAATAGTAACCAAATGCAACATCAGAATTTCAAGATATGACTCTTGAGCTCATTGAACATGCTGGTTGGTGAACGTGAAATTTTAAGAGGCAGGCATTGCAACAAGTAGCAGATGTAGCACTCAAAACCATTTAGACTTACACGTGAGAACAATTAACAGTGGAAGCTATAACTATAAGTGATTTCAGACCCTCTATGTGCCAATGTGCAAGTTCAACGTACTGGTAAGTGTTCATATATAATACATTTCTCCACAAAGTAAAAGATGTATTTTTGTAGCTCTGATTGATACAATAAGGGTCTGTTTGGTTTGCGCCAGGGGAGAGCTGCATTGAACAGGAAGCTCAATCCGACCCCAGGCCACAAAATTTGGACGCCAGGGATTGCTGCCTGGGCCTGGCAGCTTTCCCAGGGTCTCAAGCAAACAAGCGCTAACAGCATAAAAAATGACAAAGTACAACTGAACAGTGAACACACAAAACTATGTAAGTCTTCAAGATATTCCCACCCATTAAAAATGAATTGAAACATTTCATAATGTCAATCAATCAGCAAAAGAAAATTATGTAGTATTCATCAACACATCTTTTCACATGCCATGGGAATGAGCTATTAAACAAGACAATAAATTTCAAATATCAAGTAGACAGCAAGCACAAAATGTTAACTTACAATAACTGTCCTGACCACAACTTTCACCTCCCCCTTATGTGCCATAGTCAAATCAGCAAACCTCTCCGCAATGCGCTCAATATATTTCAGCCTGCCATTGTCCGCCAGGACAGCTTGATATAATAAAAAAGAAAAGGCGTTGTTAAGATACTTAATATGTATGAAATATGTTTCTGAACAGGGTACATCAAAAAGTGCAAAAAAAAAAAATTATTCAAAGAGGAATCCTTTAACCGACAACATTTGCTAACAAGCACATAATTGATCACACGATGTAACTACCTCTCCAGGATTACTACTGTCAATGTCAAACTATCATAGCATATCAAAATTAAAAAATTGTCTCGCATTGAAATTATTACGAGTCACAACAGGTAAGATACTATTGATATGGAAGATACTATCGGGATCACAATCACTAAAAATGTCTCTACTCTATAGCACATTGGAGATTGTTTGTCAGCAGCACCAACAGCATAACAGCTACTCCTTAACAAACTGAATTCCTTTGCTCTTTGTAAGCCCGTCAAAGAGACCAAGTGATTATATGTAAACAAAAACTCAAGCGCAGAAACATGAGTGCATACCCAAGAAGTTCTTCGTGACATCCGAAAAACCAGCTTCAGCAAAGATTTCTGTTATAGCCTTCACCCTGGTCTCCTTTGGAACTGACAAGTCCTTAATGAACTGAGAAAACATTGGGCTCTTCTTGGATGCCTCTACAACAGTGTTAATCTCGGTTGCAACTTTGTCCAGAACATTTGCTTTTGCAGCTGTAAGGAACAGCGCACTAGCATAATTGCCTGTGCCACCATACAGCGCTTCTGGGGCCTACAGTGAGAATACATGATAAGATAACTGGTTTTATGTGAGGGCTAAGAGCAAAAGAAACATATCTAAAGCTTCAACCATGAATAAACTCGAAATAAAGGACTACTGACTGCTCAACTTGAATAAGCTACGAAGAAATTAAGGAACAAGCAAATATATTCCTACATCAAACAATATGATGCATTATGCAGTCCTACAGAATCCCTACTGAGAAATATTGTTGAAGTCAAATATGAACAAACTTTCACTTAACCAACAAGATGTAGATTGCAATCCACTGGTCTACCCCATAGTGTATGACTAATAAGTAATGGAGGTATGAACAAATAACACTCAATTGAAGGATCGGATTCCATTCATATACAACCCAGATGCAGCAAGTTAATTTCCCAATGGGCAGGATAACAAGCGTCGGAACAATCGCAGATCATTTCAGCGTTCCCAATGATAAATCGGTCAGTAACAAACCACAACAGAGGGACCATCGAAACCACGGCATTATAATATCTCTCACTGCAGCTACATTTGCAGAAAATCATGGGAAACAAAAGTACCTTGATCTGTTTCCCGGTGGGCTGGGCCACCTGCGACGCGAAGCCCCTCCAGCCCTGCATCAGACGAACATGTCAGTCACCCTCCACGAAAAAAATCACAAAAGGATAGCGCCAAATCTGCCCGCTACATGCATCAGAGACGCCGAACACAGAAGCCTCGAAAGGTGAATCGAAACCAAGAGAAATGGAGGCGTAGGGGGGGGGGGGGGGGGGGGGGGGGGGGGGGGGGGGGGGGGGGGGGGGGGGGGGGGGGGGGGGGGGGGGGGCCGGGGGGGCGGCGGCGGCTGCAGGCTCGGAAGCCGCGAGGCGGGCGCGGAGGAGGGGGAGGCCGGATCTGAGAAGCCGCGCCGCCGCCATTCCGGTTCGCTTGGCTCGTTGTTCCGCGGAACCCTTGTTTTCAGAGACGGAGGAGAGAGTGGGTGCGAGGAGAGGAGAGGAGGCTGGTGGCCGCCGGTGTCGTCGAGGCAGGCGAGTAGTGGTTGGGCTGGGCCTCCACAGCAATGCTCGTTGAGCCCATTAAGGCCCTGCAACATCAGATCGTCAGTCCGTGGCGGGCCTTCGGGGTCCAGAAATTCAGGCTGTACTGGGCCTTTTCTGCTCCTCAAGCAACTTCAGTGAGGAGGAAGAGGATCCATCCATAGATCCGGCGAAAAGTGGAGAGTTCACCGCCGGCGGGAGAGCGATGGTGGCAGGGATCCGGCAAGGCGCACCACGCCGTGGTACGAATCGTATACAGTGCTGCGGGTTGATTGATCTTTGAAAAAGTTTTACCCTCCAAGTTAACATTTGCTGATTCATTTCTTACTGATTTGTTCTTTCGTGTATACAGTGCTGCAGGAGCTTGCAACGTGATGATCAAACTAGGGAAATCAAGCAAGACAAAAGGATACTGCAGAAAGGATGAAATCGCAAAACCCTTCATCCACCAGTGAACACATTCCGTTTCAGCTTCTCGGCATCAAGGCGAGGCCAATTACACTTGAAATTTACCAACTACTGCGTTACCAGAGAGGTTCAGACAACTCACACGCAACACACGAATTCTAACATTCAGATGGTGTTAACTGATCTAAAGCTAAGCAACGAGGCTAGATTGATGAAAGATCCTCGTAGACAGACTTGATCCCAGGCCTCTCGGAGACCGGTCGGATGCACCTCAGCGCAATGCCGAGGGCCTCCTTCATGCCTTTGACCGCCTGGGGGTTCTCAGAGTCTGAGGCCATGGCTGGGTCGAAGCAGTCAGCTCCAGGGCCTTCAGCCACCCGCAGCCGGACCCAGTCGATGAGGTCGATGCCGCCCTCGGATCCTGAGACGACGTCCCCGGCGCACCTGCCCGTCAGAAGCTCCAGCAGCACGACGCCGAAGGCGTACACGTCGGACTTGAACGAGGGGGAGGGTTTTTTGGAGGCGGCCAGCTCTGGGGCGCGGTAGCCTAGCACACCCAGGTCCAGGATCTGCTCCACCACGCCTGCCTGGGTCATCAGCCGGTGCAGGCAGTAGTCAGCGACACGGGCGTTCAGGTCGAGGCCGTCCAGCAGGATGTTGGTCGCCTTGAGGTTCCCGTGAGGCATTGCGCGGTCGAAGTGGAGGTAGTTCAGACCACGGGCAACATCGACTGCGATCTTCAGGCGCTGTGCCCAGGTCAGCGGAGGACCTCTCCTTCCTGGTCGGTCTGCACGTCAAAGAAAAGAACACATTTCTCAGTAGGAAGTTAATGACAAATAGCAGTAGGAGTACGCATGAAATCTATTCAGATTTAAGCCACTGGCAGAAAACGAAAATCAGCAATGAGGAATTTATTACCGTATAGAAAGCTTGCAAGACTTCCTGGCGCAACATAATCAGACAAGATCAGTTTCTCATGCGGCGTTGGGCCCCAGTAGTAGCCACGCAAGCCAACCACATTTGGATGCCGGATGTTCGCGAATTTCTTGGCCTCCTTCACAAACTCTTTCTTGGGCCTTGCAACACCTTCCCTCAGCCATTTCACAGTCAGGAACACACCGTTCTCCAGTGTTGCCCTGTACGAGGTGCCATGGCTACTCCTCCCCAAAACTTCAGCCGGTGCCCTTGAAAGCTCCTCTGGTGTCAGTGTGATTGTTTCATCAAGGAAATGTAACTCACCTGCCAGCTTGTCTGGTGATCTAACATCCAGCCGTGATAGGCCTTCCTGGCCATATGCCTCTCCAGAATCTGGTGACCACGAAAAGCGGCTGCCTTTCGATGGCGAAAAGGCCCCAGCAGCTGATTTTTCTTCTTGGCTTAGTGCTTCTGATGTAGAACCTTTACGAGGAGTAACAAGCTCATCAGCTGAGACCACACTACCTTTGTTGTCCCTTCCCTTCATACTGGCCATATCTTTAGGAGCCCTATGGAGATTCTTGTCCGAAACCTTCTCTGAGCTAGGGAATTGCCGTGATATCTTCTTATAGTGGCATACAATAGCAACAAGGATAAGGATGACAAGAACAACAATGCTGGCTGCTATAATTGCTATTTTAGCAGCTGTACCAAGTGATTTGCCACCTGAACCAGATGGGGAATTGTCCGATCCAGATGAACTAGCAGGATACTCTAATTTGGAGTTCCCAGGATGGAAAGAAGATTCTGGAAACTTCCTCAAGTTCACTGGCACAACACCAGATAGGTCATTATAGGACGCATTGAAAGATAGGAGGTCATCTGGAAGTTCCTCAGGTAATGGGCCTGTGAACTGGTTTGTTGATATGTCAAGATCAGTAAGCGCCTGAAGCTTAGTGATAGTAGCAGGCAATGGACCAGAGAAATTGTTTGTAGATATGTCAAGAACTCGGAGGCTAGATAAAGAGGCAATATCATCAGGGAGGCTTCCATTGAAGTGATTTCCAGAAACATCAAGCACTTGAAGACTCAAATTTTTGGATGAGGATCCTGGAAATGATATGCCACCAGAAAGCATGTTATCTTGGATGTAGAGTTCTTGCAGCATGGATGAAGTGAGTAAATCAGAAGGAATTGGGCCACGGAACTGATTGGAGCTAAGGTCAAGTACAGTAAGTTTGGGGCACTGAACAACAGCTTCAGGTATGGTGTCAGATAGAGAATTATGGGAAAGATTCAGGTAGTTGAGGCGAAGGAATTGAGAGCTCACATCTGGAATTGTCCCAGTTAGGTTATTCTGACTAAGGTCTACATATTCCAAATCGCTGCTCCATTTGGCAATTACTGACAAATTTCCTCTGAACTTGTTATTTGAGAGATCTAACACAGCGCAGCTCCCGGCAAGCAATGGAAGGTCCCCAAAAAGAGCATTGGAGGACAAATTAAGAATTTGCAAGGTAGTTGATGTAATCATGTTGATATGCCCTGTAAAGTATATAAGATGCAATCAGTCCATACTAGAAAACAGAATATGCAATAAAATATTTAATGTTCCTGCTGTTTTAACAGTTGTTGTAATTCCTACTATTTTCTAGCAGTAATGAATTTTATTTACAAAATAGTACTATTGATCTGCAAGGTAACAAGTACCAATCCTGTAGTGAAGAAATGCAACTGCTCAATATAATCATAGCTCATACAGCTGGAGCTGTTAACCCTGTGCCTCCTGTAAATACTTCTAGAAAAGGAGTCCACGACATTAAAGCCAACCACATGGCAAGGTGGTCTAGTTATTTACTTTGTAGGCCAGAACGGGTACTATTATTGTGAAGCTTTTAGAGTGGTATACGCTACTGTAACTACAATGGTGATATGCATGGCATCGCAAATTTAGAGAACTAGATCCTCCATTGTTTAATAGTTGATGTTGCTTATCTCAAACTTGAGCTAAGCATTGTCATATATCAAAGAATAGTACCAGTATAAAAGAGGATAGTTGAAACAACTATATGTGAGATTCCCAGGTTAGTTCCATGCATTATGAGCTAAACAATCATGGTAACGAAAAAAATTGTATAGTGCCCATTGCATTTTCTACTTTCAACCAGAATAAGGAACAGATTTACTGAAAAAAATAATAATGTTTCAGTGGATACCTGTCAAGTTATTAGCACTGAGGTCCAGCTCATTTAGTACCAGAGAATCACCCTTCAGAAGTCCACTGGGTACAAATCCGGTGAACGCATTGTTTGCGAGTCGCAAGACCTCAAGATCATAGACATAATTGAATCCTGGCAGGTCACCAGATAACTGATTATTGCTGAGATCAAGAACCTTCAGCCTCCCAAAAGTCGAGAGCTCAACACCATCTATCAACGACCCAGTCAGCTTATTGCTGCTCAGGTTCAGATACAGAACCGTCTCTGAAATATCAGCTAGAAACTTGAGCTCTTTGGGGGTAGTACTGGTGAGCACGTTTCCGCTGAAGTCAACATGAGCCACACTTGAGTCAATCAAGAATTTCCAATCAACACCACCGTCCATCTGGTTCCAGCTCAGATCCACAGACTGAAGGTTCACGAGGAGTCCAAGCCCAGCAGGAATACCCTTTGTGAAGCCATTGCGCGACAGGTTAAGCGCAACCAAGCTGCGCAGCCCTTTCAAATTCGCAGGCAACGGGCCAGACAAGGAATTACCGCTCGCATCTAGCGACTGAAGCGACATAAGCCTGTCGATGGACTCCGGCAGCGGCCCTGAGAAGTTGTTCCCAGCAAGCGACAGGTTCTGCAAGCTTCGAAGGTTGCCAATGTCTTCAGGGATCGGCCCGGAGAACCGGTTGTTTGAGATGTTCAGGAACTTCAAGCTCTTGAGACTTCCCACATTGCTCGGAAGGCTCCCGGAGAGGTTGTTATTCGCCATGGAGAGCTTCACGAGCATGGTGAGGTTGGCAAACACGTTGAGGTCAGCGACACCCGAGATCCCGTGCCCGTCGAGCACGACCCCCGCCACGTTCGCGCCGTTGCACACGACGCCGTTCCAGGACGCCGGGCAGCCGTTGAAGTCGATCGACTCGTCGTTCCACGAGTCCGTGATGAACCCGGCGGGGTCGTGCGTGATCCCCTTCTTGAAGGCGAGCAGCGCCAGGATGTCCTGCGACGGCAGCTGGCCGAGCGCGGGGGAAGCGAGCAGGACCAGAACCAGGAAAGTCCCCAGAAGCCCCATCGCTCAGCACGAAGCTCCTTGCAGGCTTGCAGCTTGCTCAAGGACACGGCGCCAGGCGCATTTCTCCTGATCTCCTCAAGTCACCAGCCCACACTGGGATAAACCCCCAGATTTTTCCCTTCAACTCCTAGTGCAAACCTGAAACAGAGCAAGTTGTCGTTGTCATCCAATCAAGCAGAGATTCCTCCTTTCAAACCACATCGAAAGACCGAATCTTTGAGCTCCCAACCGGCTAAAATCCAAGCACAAATAACGAAAAATTATACTACTAACCTTTCCTGACGAAAAAAAAAGGAGGGGAAATCAGCATCTTAACAAAGGATCCAAGAAGTCAACCCCACAGCTTTACTCTCTCGAAACAATCACGCAGGGAGGTAAAAGCGTGAGCTTTGCTCACTGAAGCACCCACCCAGTCACCCACCACCACGAACGGGAGCGTGAGCATGATGAGCAGACACAGCTCAAAAGTCACACGCCCTTTTACCACCCTCATTTCCCCGTCCAAACCAAACATCTCAGAAACAAAAGCAACAGATGCAATGCTGAGTAAACGACCAAGAACAGCAGTGATTTGGATTACGTTAATCTCCTTGGTCCTTACCGAGGAATGCAGCCTGCCGCCGTGTCTCAGGACTCGGGGCACCCGCCGGCTTTGAGAAAGAAGGAATGAATGGTGGCGGCGAGCCGGGTAGCTGCGGGGGACGAAGGGAAGAGGCAATGGCCGGGGGTAGTAGGCTCTGGTGGATGCTTGCTCGCGCCCTGAGAGAGACGGCAATGCGGAACCCTAACCCTAGGTAGGGATGGGTGGATGGGTCCTCTCCTCTCCTCGCGGCTGCGCTGCGGGGGTGGCGGAGGAAGCTGGGGGAGTGGAGTGGAGTGGAGGTGGCGGCAGCTGCGGTGGGGGATGGGAGTGTCTTTTCTCTGTCCTCGGTCCACTGGCTTTTGGTTCCCCCTCGCGGGAGTATTTTTTCTGCTTTTGCGTGTAGGTCCTAGGAAGTGTGTGGTTTCGAACTACGAGTCCTCGGAGAATCTGGTGAATCGTGGAGAGATGATTTTCATACTAGCATACGGAGCGCATGCTGTTTAGCTCATTATCAAGGTGAGTATACTCCTAATTTCAAGCTTAAAATAAAAATCTGCTACAAAACCTTTTCTTTTGAATTGCCAGCACACAAACATTTATCTCGTTTTTAAATGGAGTTGCGGCAACATTTTTCTATAAAAAACTATTTTGAATCCGCGCAGCAAAGCGAAACCAGAAAATGTCCTGCGAAATGTTCTTGGAGCCGAGTGATAAGTGAACAAAGCCATTTGCCATTGCACAGTGTAGCACTTCCAGAGAAAAACACGCCCCGGATCCTCGCGCGACTGTTGTGTAACGAGTCGCGCAGTGGCAATACGAGAGTTGGAAGGGACGCGCGCGTAAAAAGGCGAAGCGGGGCCCTCTTTCTGTCCTCCCGCGCTGCTTCTGTGCGTGTGTGCTTCTTTTTTTTTTTTGTTGACGGCAGTTTCCCGCGATTACCCGCCAAAAACAAAGAGGGGCGCCAAAACGGGGGCACGGGCAGTCGCCGGACTCTGTCGCGGTTCGCGGACCCCAAACCCGCGCCTCAAATGCGGCTCAATCCACCACCACCCCCCCCCCCCCCTCGTGCGCCGAGCCGGAAAACACACAAGAGCGCGGTCGTGCCGGTGCCGGTGCCGGGCCACCATCCGAAACGGCGTCCGGGACCCGGTTGGACTTGAGAACCGTACGACGGGCTCAGGCGGTGAAGCCTCGAGCCAAAGACTGGAACGCCGTGCGCGGGACCCCGTTGACCCCCCTCTGTCACGTGGGCCTCCGCCCCACACGTTCAGCCACCACGGCCTCATGGCTGTACACGTCACTCACTGTCCTGTGAAATCTCCGCACAAACTGACTGCAGCGGGAGCCGGAATGAGGAAAAAAAGTGCCTCTCTTTCTCATACTAAAGGAAACCAATTTTTTGTCTTCCAAATGTACGAGGAGTATAGCGCAATATATATAAACGAAGTTCTAGCTTTTCAACCTTTTCAGATAACGATCTTCTCTCCTGCTTTTGGCGCAATTTGCGGCCACGAGCAAAGCTACCCACCCAAGCCATGTGAATTTTTGACCCCTTTTATTCCACACGTCCTCCTGCTGCAGCTACACCGATTCCTCCTAATCCTGCTGCTATCTATCTCTCGAGATAGTACTAGTACTAACATCTGCTAATCTACCGCGCATGATTTGAGATCGGATCAACTGAGACATCAATTGAGGCATTTTTTTTAAGACGACGTTTGAAATGCAGAAATTTTACATAAATTATAAAAAAAATTCACAGAAATTAATTTAATTTTATAAAAAAAATTACAGAAATTTTTTTTCGGAATCGGTGAAACGGACCACCCTTTGCAACCAACTGGATAGATAGCCACCATTAACAAAGGGTCAAAGGCTGGCTCAAAGCGACTAGGGCACCGCAGTAGCAAAGCTTCTATTTCTTTCTGTTTCTCACTCACTCTCTTCACTCTGTTGCCACTTGCCAGTTGCCAAGCCAAGGGAAAGAAAGAAGGGTGAAGCTGGCTGTATCGTGGTTGTTCACTGCTGGCCTGGCCCCAAAGTAGTTGCGTTGCTGCTTTAGAGGAAATGCAGTGCATGCCTGCCACTACACCAAACTTTCTTGTTTTCGACTCTGATCTTGCGCGTTCCAGGGCGCTCTATTAGGTACCTAAGTTACGTGATCTCGACAACTACTTCGTAGGTTAATTCAGCAGCAACTACCTAGAGTACTTGCTTTTTAACCTTTAATCACTTTTGTTACATCTTAAGTGAGCCCAACTTTGTAATTTACTGGCTACAGATGTAAAAGTGTACTCTCTCTGTTCTTTAACTAATGTTAGTATTAATTTTTAAATTTACTTTTAACTATTCGTTTTATTCAAAAAAAATTGATAAACTTCATATATTTTGATATAATGACTTATCATTATAGTTATTTGAATCATAACTTAAAATTTTACATATTTGAACAACATTTTTTAAATAAAATAAACAGTCAAAGATGAATATAAAAATCAACAATAATATCAATTTAAAAACAGATGAAGCAAAGGTTTAGAGTTCAGACATGCTCGCGCGCACATAGCTTGCGCTCAAGCACAGACTCGATCGTCCACTCAAATAAAGCCTTTTTGAAACACGGGTATTTTTTTTGTTTATTGTGTATGTTTTTTAAATTGAACTAATTTTTGTGAGATTTTTAAAAAAATCATAGGTTTCAAAAGAGGCCTAAGAGTGGAATAATCCTTGTCGAAGGTTATGATAAATGGTAGAAATAAAAGCAGCTTGCGAGTGCATGCATGCAGACGCGTTGTGTATATAGGACAAACTAGAGAATTAGTAAGATGAACAGGTGCAGATTAATGGGTCAAGTAGCTCTAGCTAGTGGGGACTACATGCTGCACCAAACTTGTACACGCGCATTCAGTTCGATCGCTCTCGTTGAATTGGACTCATGGTTCCATTGGTTGCCATTTGCCAACCTCCCTCCCTGACCCTCAAGCCGGCGACCTGTACTATAGTAGTACTACTCCGTAGATAGCAGTGAGAAATTACTGAGTCGTATGGATTCATTGACCGTCGCTCTTGACTATAATTATTACAGTATCCAAAGTCTACGTGCTGAGTGGTTAATTAATCCATTCCCAAGTGTTAGTGCAGTTTGTTGGGGTCAATCGAGTGTCCGTTAATTACAGGGCCGTACTACGTGTACAGCGTACGTAGCTGTCTCGGGTCAAAATGTACTCTCTCCATTATTGTTGTCATTGATTTCTTATCGTCAACTTTACATCGAAAAGATGGATGAAACACTTTGGCACCCTTTTTTCCTTTTGAGTTTTGTTAAGCGTATGCTTACATCTTTTAGTTATATTCAGTCTCTGTTATGGCTTAGTACGGGATAAACGATCGGAACTCGCCCTTAGCCAAACTAGCTCGCATGCATACAAAGAAAACTTCTCGACCGGGGACAAAAACCCAAGAAGATTCGCAGCATTATCCGTTCACCAGCTAGACGTTTCCTTCGAATTCTACCGGCTTCAGTGAGCCGCATGAAGGACAAAGACAGTTACTAGTACTAACATGGAACAGACCCTCGAGCCCACGGCACTGCAAATCAACTGACGCTTGTCAAACAAAGCTTGATCACTTCTAGTACTTCTAACCTGTCTTCTACTAGAACATCTTCTGCACTGTATATAAAGCAGGCGCTGCCCACAAGCTTGTCAAGAAAATAGTAAGAGTGACGGCAAAAGGGAGGAGAGGGAGCGAGTTTCAGTCATGGCATCAGCATCTGTCGTGGCTTCTTTGGGTCTGAAACCATCTCCGTTCTTCCAACGGCAACAGCTCCGTGGCGCCCCGGCACCAGCGAGACGCTCATCCTTCAGAGTAATGGTCAAGAAAACAAAGAAGATCCAGACTCCTCAGCCATTCGGTCAGCATATACATGCAGCAAAATCTTTTACTATCGTGAGCTATATCTGCTCAGCTTCAACACTCACGACACGCAGGACCTGCTGGAGGACTGAACTTGAAGGATGGTGTCGACGCGTCTGGAAGGCCAGCCAAGGTCAGTATGCAAAAAGAAGAGTGACAGTATTTAACAGCGATATTCACTGTTTGTTATCCAAACCGATGTTTCGTGTTGATCAGGGGAAGGGTGTGTACCAGTTTGCCAACAAGTATGGAGCGAATGTTGATGGATACAGGTAAATTTCTCCTAGGTCTGCCGCCGAACATCACTTAGTACCTTTCTGAACAAAGGCCAAACGTTAGGCAAAATATGACCCTGATTCTAGTGCTTGAAAAATACCCAATAAAAGGGTAGTACAAATCAAGACTACAGATCTGAAGAGGAAGAAAAGGTATAGCTACTGTACTGCTGATATTCAAAAAGAAATAGTGACCAATGATGTTGAACAAAAAATAGGGATGTTGAACTAAGACCCGAATAACATTTGTATTATCTATCACCTTCAGCTTTAATGATACTAATCTTTTCGGTGTAGCCCTATATATAATCCGGAAGAATGGTCTCCGAGTGGTGACGTTTACATGGGAGGTACGCCCAGAAAACCTTCTCAAAACAACAAGCATAAGTCCTCGCTACTAATTAGAATATTTTTTTTGAATGTTTCAGTTGTCAGGGCAAATATAACCTTCCTCCCTTAATTTGCGCAGGAAAGACAGGCTTGCTGCTCTGGGCAGTCACTCTTGCTGGAATTTTGCTGGGTGGTGCTCTTCTTATCTATAATACCAGTGCCATGGCTTCTTGAAGCCAGAATGTATTATAAATATAAATTATGTACCGCGCGATATTTACATAATCTAGTATAGATCTGTTTTCAGCTGTGTTCCTTGACTTTACCAGAGGTAAATAAACTTTCATGAATCAGTGAGGTCTTTCTATTTATGACATCCGACCCAGACCCAGCCTGTTACTGTAGCGCAAGAGCTACCTAAAGTTTAGTCCGTATGGTGAGTTGGAGGAGGTCGAGACCCATTTAAAAATCTGGCTTTACGATGTGGAATAACTCAGGTTAACTTTTTACCCGAAGCGAGAACGAAAGCGTAAACAGTTATTCTGCGAAGTGAGATCCGCACGACGTGCGAGCCGGTCTAGAGCCGTATTTTGGGTCTGAGATGTAACGGTCTGAGATGTTACAGAATAGTATCAGAGCCGATTCTCGTGGTTTCACGTGTGTGCGTGCCAGAGACGCAATATGGTGTGTATAACACATTAGCCCAGCGTTGACATGACATGACACGTACGTCGACACTGGACGTACATACATGACCAAGAGAGAAGATGTTAGATACATCTATCTAGCAAAGAGTAAATTGATCTACTTCTCGACGAGTACGTTGAGAAGGGTCAGGATGTGACATCCAGTAGCGCAAGAGCTACCGAGAGTTTAGTCTTATATTATGAGTTAAAAGTGGTGGAGATCAATTTAAAAATCCGGCCTTGAGATATGAAATAACTCAAATTAACTCTTTTACGCGAAGTGAAAACGAAAACATAAACAGCGTGCGAGCTGGTCTAGAGCCGTATTCTAAAACTGAGATGTTACACTATTCTTCTAATCAGAAAATTCAATGACCTCAAAAATTTTATGGGTTCTGATAACAAGGATATGAACAGTGCACCTGAAATCGCCTGAACCTAACTGAATGAATCTAGTACCAAAAATAAACAGGTCACGTTTACAGAATTGACCAAAGAATTATCTGAAGCACATCTCCAATCAATTCTCATTTGATCAGTTTTACAGATGGCTCCAGACTGGAGTATTACAAAAAAGTCAATAGGGCAGCCTGATTTCCTGCCTTTTCTGCATGAGGCTGTTTACATGTCTTGAATCCATGAGCTCACGGTCACAAGGTAGCAACTTTACTGCAGCGCTAGGACTTCCCAAAGTTCCATGCAGTACCAAAAGAATCAATCAAATGGACATTTGTCACATTCTACATCAGACGTACAAACCCAAAAAGAAAACCAATACCACTGAACTAAAAGAATTTCAGTATGTTGCAGGACAACCATGTATTGGTCTTACAAAAAGCAGATGGCAATGCATCTAAGCATGTCAATTTGTTGTTTTGATCCCTAATTCAAACAGCCCTTCCTCAGCACGGCACCTCAATTTTGACATCAACAGTTTCTCCATCTGAACATGGACAGTCTGCATGAGCTGATTGCTCTACTTCTTCAATGCACCCTACATTAATAGATGCAACAGAGAGTTTCAGTTCAGGCCCTGACAAATCATCAACGCTCGAACTTTGCAGATGACCTTGATGCAACTGTAAAGCACTCTCTAGGTGCCATAGGACTTCACCCATTGAAGGCCGGCACCTTCCATCGTCAGCAAGACATTTTTGTGCTATCTCACCGAACTGCTTAATAGATTCTGGTGTGTAATTTCCTTTTAATTGAGGATCAATTACGGTCTCAAGTAAGTTCTGCCTTTGCCACTTGAGAGCCCACTCAGAAAGGTTTATCTGATCCTTTGGCAAGGTGGGGTTGATAACTGGTCGAGCGCATAGCACTTCAAACAGCACAACACCGAACGAGTACACATCTGAGCTTTGAGTTAACTGCTGTCTTCTAAAGTATTCTGGGTCAAGATAGCCAAAGCTCCCTTTAACAGCAGTACTAACATGAGTATGATCCAATGGTGGACCGTCTTTCGAGATACCGAAGTCTGCCACCTTCGCAACAAAATTTTCATCTAGCAAAATATTTGTAGTCTTGACATCCCTGTGAATTATCCCCCTCTCAAGCCCAGTGTGAAGGTAGTGAAGCCCCCTTGCTGCACCAATGCATATCTCAAGCCTTTGCTTCCATGTAAGAGCAGGAAGTTCACTTCCGTAAAGATGGCTCCTCAAGGTCCCATTTGCCATGTGCTCATAAACCAAGATCATCTCATTCTCTTCATCACAATAGCCAATCAAGGACACGAGATGCCGGTGTCGCAACCTTGACAGCATCTCAATCTCAGTCTCGAACTCCTTCACGCCCCCTCTTAATCGCCACAAGGGTGCCATTTTCCATTTCGGCCTTGTACACCTTGCCGAAACCACCAACTCCGATCGCCAAGGATTCATCAAAGTTCATGGTTGCCGCTCTGATTTCTGCAACACTGAACTGCCTACCCATCCTGCAGCTTCCAAACGTTCCAGCAGTGCGAAGAACCGGGGAGGAACGGGAATTTTTACCCATTGCTGCAGCACCATGGAGGGCAAGTGGCTTCCAACCTGGTGGGTTGTCTTTGGCTTTGTGAGCTGCAGTATTTTTCTTCCGTCGAATATACAAACAGATGCAAACAGCCCCAGCAATTGAGATAAAAGTTACCAAACAGGCAGCCGCACCAATCAGTACCCATTTGGGGCTCCGTTTCGGTTTCACCGTGCCACCACCGATACCCCCAATTTTCATGGTCGGATGACCAAGAACTCCATCCCGACTGACCTTAAAGATCTCCATGCCATTCAACAGCGCATCACCAACTGCAGAACCTGCAGAATAGGACTCAGAACCCAGCTGAACCCAAAGGGTGTCCGCCTGCGACGAGGTAGCATCAAGGAAGTCCTCGTGAAAAGCCTTGTTCTTCCCCCCAGCTCTGGCAAGCACATCGTAGTTCTCCGCAGCAGTCTTGCCGTTTATGTAGATCTTGAACTTCCGCAGCTCGGTCTTCTCGTACTCCAGCTCGCAGAAATGCAGCCTGACCAAGTACTCGAAGCCAGGATCCACTCTGAAGCTCCATGACACATTAAACTTCTTATCCATGACGAACGTCTCCGTCGTCACCCTGGCTGTCTCGTAGAGCCTCAAGGGTGCCGATGTAGGATCATCACTCGACACATAGCTTATATTCGAAGAATTCGTCACGGTGTGAGCAGCATTCAGAGTTAAAATGTAATCCTCATCCGAGTCCCACTTCCTCCACAACCGCGGATCCTCCTTCCTCTCGATTTCGCCACCTCCCACACACACCCTGTACATGGTCTCGACGCCGCCGCCGCCGTCGCCAAGGCTGAACGGGCCCTTCAATCCGACACCGCCCACCCTGTTAACCGAATAGAAAACCGAACTGCCGGGCAACACAGGCACAACCTCGACGGCGTTGACGAAGGCGAACGACCCAGCGTCAGGCGCGAACTCCACCTCCAGCTTCGCGGACGTGACGTTGAGAAGGTACTCCTTCACCACGACGTCATCGCCGGTCGAGTCGGCGACCTTGGCGTGGTGCCTCGAACCAACTTCGCCAGCCACGTTGAACTTGGACAGCAGCTGCAGCCCGTTCGAGCTGACGTCGAACACCGACTCCGCGCCGCTGAGATTGCCGAACGGCCGGCTGAAATGGAGCCGGAGGAAGTAGCTCCCACCACCGGCCGCCACGCCGAAGTTGTAGCTGGACGACGCGCGCGGTCCTGTACAGCTCCCCGTACGAGTCTCCCCCGCCGGTTTCCGGAGCCGGGGCAACGGCGGCTCCCGGCGAGGTCAGCGTGAACTCGCCCCCGCCGGAGGGACGCGAGTCCCCCACCCATCTCCGGCCGTCCGCAGTAGTGGTGGCGCCGTCCGCGCCGCAGTTGAGCAGAATCGGCTTGGGTCTGGACTGGGCTCCCGCGTTCCGGAGGAGCAAGAACGACACCAAGATCAGAAGAAGCGGGTGCGTGAAAGGTCTCATCTTTGGATTTCCTCTTGGTTGGCAAGTGCGCCGCCACAAGAGGCACGAGGAACCGAGCAAGCCCGCGTCACAATCCAGCGGAGAAACTTAGGTGCCTGGAACCGCAGAAGCCATGAGCGCCGGAGCGGATAGCGACAGATATGTGCAGGATGAGGCCATGAGGGGTTGCGGGAGATTGCGGTTCTGCCGGATTTGGTATTTTTTTTTTTTCTATACTCTCCCTCCTCTTCTTCTCGCATGGAGCGTGGGTCGGGGGCCTCGGGCTCCTACTCTGTCTGGCTGTCCTGTCACTGTGTGGGAAACGGAACCGAAATGCGCTCTAGCTGTTCTAGGCTTCTACAGTGGCTGGACCATGATTGACGAGCTGATGACGACGACGAATATGATGCGACGCAGGGAATGGGTTTAATTTCCATTTAGCGACACCCTCCTGCCACCTGGTTGATTACGACTTTGGAGTGGAGTAACGGGAATGGGTTTTTCATTTCGTTTTGCAGCAGCTGCATCGATCCAGCTTTGGCCCGTTTAAAAAACTCTGGGACTGGAACGCAGCACATGGCGCTGTCTCAGGAGGACGCCGATGCCGTCCGTCGACACCGACTCCATCGCCGGCGCCGAACGGGTCACTGCCCATTATTTTTCTCGAGGGAGATGCGCGCGCGCAAGCACGAAGCACCCGGTGGTAATGGTATGGGTGCTCGTCATTCGTCACTTGTCAGTCACTGCTGCGTCTGAAGCGGAGCGAACAACGGACAGGCGCGGATTCTGTTCCGCGTGACCAGGCACTGTTATCAAGCACAGATTTTGATGGTCTAGGACCCGAGAGAGAAAGAGAAGCAAGAATCGCGCGATGGCGGACACGTAGCGCGGCATCTCGGCTGACACCCCGAGGCCACGACGGTAGCAGAGGGCGACGACGAGGGCGTCTCCTCGCGGCTCCGGGTCGAGGACGACGAGGGTACGTACGCCAGAGCTTTGCTTCGCCCACGCCGCGCCGCGCCGAGCCGAGCCCGAGCTGCGACGACGCGGAAACCGCAGGGTGAGCTGCGGCGGGCTGCCGGCAGCTGGACCCGGCCACTTTATTCGAGTGACCGAGACACAGCCGGAGGCGACCCTTTTCGCGGCGGTGCATGCATGCAAGCGTGGAGTCAGTGATCAGCGTGTGGGCCGTGGACGTACGCCACCGGACGGACCGAGGGACGGAGGGTGGCGGCGCCGCGGCGGCGGCAGGCGGGGTTGGGGACGACCTGGGGTTGGAGTTGGAGCTGAGCTGTGATGCAGCAGCGACGAGTCCGGTCTTCCTGGCCATGCGTTGGATTCGGACGACGAATTCAAAGGCACAGTTGTTCACTTTGGACGACAATTCAAAGGCACAGTTCATTTTTTGCTGAAAATGCACGGTCCAACGAATGTCACAAAGCATTTGCTCAAATTCAAAACAGAACATAGCCGATGAATTGTGGTCAAGAGCGTTCATCAAACTGCGTGGTGTTAAGTTGTTTATATTGATCGTTGGTCGACAGAACTCTACCGGTGAATGCCTTTTTCTCACTGGTGAACGCCCAATACGCAGTGCTGAATGAATCGGTTGATTAGCAGTACAACGTCACGTATCGGCCCATGAGAACCTGGTGAATGCTGGGTTTTTTCCGGCCCAATATGGAGTGCTGAATCGACTGATTAGCACTCACGTCGCGTATCGGCCCGTCAGTGGAAACATATATTCGACCCCTTTTTTTTTTTATTTTTCTGAAATTAAGCAGGATCAGGTCGTTTTTTTTTTCTTTCACTCAGCTCCGATCGTTCAGAAATACAGGATCAGGTCGTGTTGATCTGTTGACGTCGGAACAGTTTGGACGACGAGCCTGCGTTAAGTAAAGTCGTCAGCGCGTACCAGAAAGGAGAAAAATAAGGAAGATAATTAGCCCATTCCCTGGTGCCGTCAGCTCAGCGTCCTCGTCTGGTCGTCCCGTAGCTCCGCCTCACCGGAGCCGGACATATGGCAGCACAAGAGGCCTTGGAGGGATCATGTCGAACGAGATAATCTGGAGGAAGAAGGCGACGTCGAGGTCGAGCGAGGAAGGACGGGGGTTTTGTCCGGCGCCGGTGGCGGCGTGTGGACGACCGGTTGCGTAAGGGGAGTAGTAAACGAGCGTTGAACCTCGCGACATTTGCAGAGAGGGGACGTTTTGCACGGGTTCCATGTCAAAAAATGAACACGCTTGCAGTAACATTTGCGGCCAAGACCACACCACGATGGATATCGACGACCGTTTTAATTACCCAAGGATCTGCAACATCTCCACACGTGTAACCCGGAGCGTCGTAGCTGCCAACACACAAAGGTACAGACAGACACTTGCAGCGATAAACACAACAGAGCTTCCCAAGTTACGGTTCGTCGGAGCTCCAAACCACGAATTGTGCCTTACCAGTGCCGTCAGTGGTAACATCTGTCCGTTCCGGTAAGAACCAGACGCAACCGAGCAGATCAGAACTAAACAACTCGGCCGTCTCGCAACTGGACGCGCGTGCGGACAGCCGCCCTGCCCTTCGGAAACTCACCCTCGCCCGGCGTCGCCTTCCTCCGGGTCGCTGTCTCCTCGACTATAAACTCGTGCAACAACAAGAGAGCGGCTCTCACCTCAGCCGCTGACTCGTAGCAGTAGTTGGTAGCCGGGGAAGAAGATTCTTCGGAAGCTCCTCCTTCCCCTTCCCCTTCTCCTTCCAGTGTGCGTCGGTGCGGGGGAGTGAGGCAGTAGCGGAGGAGGGAGAAGACGACGACGCAGAGGCACGCGGCGGGGAGGGAGACGTGGGACGCGGACGAGCGCCGCAGCAGCATGGGCAGCGTCATCCTCGGCGTCGACGGCGGCGCCGGCAACACCGTCTGCGTCTGCATCCCGGCCGCCATGCCGTTCAACGACCCGCTCCCCGTGCTCTCGCGCGCCGTCGCCGGGTGCTCCAACCACAACTCCGTCGGAGGTAACTCTCCGACGTCCTCCCGCATCGCCTGAATGCTCCATCCTGCACCGATGCTTGACGATCGATTTCTCTCGATCCGGTTGCTCAGAAGAGAGGGCGAGGGAAACGCTGAACAGGGTGATGACGCAGGCGCTGCTCAAGGCGCGCCGGGGACGGTCGAACGTCTGCGCCGTCTGCCTGGCGGTAGCAGGTGTCAACCATCCGCTCGACCAGCAGAGGATGCTGGACTGGCTCAGGTCTGTCCTCCGTACTGGAACTCCATTTGTCGCCTGAAACTCTGTTCAGCAACAAACTGAATGAGAAAGACTTTTTTTTTTTCTCTCTCTCTCTTTTTCCCAGTGATATATTTCCGAGACACGTCAAGCTGTTCGTGGAGAACGACGCGGTGGCGGCGTTGGCGAGCGGGACCATGGGCAAGCTGCATGGGTGCGTGCTGATCGCAGGGACCGGGACGATAGCGTACGGGTTCACCAGGGACGGCAGGGAAGCCCGAGCGGCAGGGGCAGGTCCAGTTCTCGGTGACTGGGGCAGGTCAGTTAGTTTGTGGAATGGACGTTGAATCATGTCCTTGTGGCTGCCATTCTATTGACCCTGTCTATTTCGTACGAGTAATTCATATGCAGCGGGTATGGGATTGCTGCACAAGCGCTGACGGCGGTGGTGAGAGCGCACGACGGCCGGGGTCCTGAAACGGCGCTCACGAACAATATCCTCGATTTTCTTGGACTGGCATCACCGGACGAGTTGATAGGGTAATCCATTTTTGGCTTACAGCAGCGAGTTTATGGATTTTGCTTTGCTGACAAAACAAAAAAAAAGAAGAGCACACTTCGCTAGAGCAGTAAAATGTTACAGGGATTGTGTCGGTAAGAAGCAGAAGAAAAAAAAAAAAACAGGTTGCACTCACCTGTTCATCCCCCCCCCCCCC
>BCLH01002414.1:8733-20753 GCA_001602315.1 Zoysia pacifica | reverse complement strand
CGTGTCTTCCTGAATCCTGATTAGCTGCATAATAGCCACGAATCAGTTACTCTTTTGGTTGTGCAGTGTACGGAATAGGACCTCAATATTTCAGTTGCTCTTTTGCAGAGGGCAAACATCCATTTCCACTCGTTATGGTTGGTAAAGTCCTTGAGGCAAACAACAGGTGGGACATTGGGAAAGAAGTGATAGATTGTGTTACCAGGAATTACCCAGGTGCCTATCCAATACACCCCAAGGTAAGCACAATCTTCTTCCTTCGGTTTTAAACTGTTGCTGTTTGGACAATAATACTAGTTCAAAAATGAACAATTTGAGAACAGAGGGAGGAGCACTAGTATTCTTCAAATTCTGCAATCTCCTACAACTAGTTAGCTGAAACATGCAAAAGCAAATATGTAGGAGAAGAAAGAGATCTCACAAAACAAATATTCATGGGCTCATATATACTTGTACCTGCAGGTGGAACCAGCTGTTGGTGCAGCATTATTAGCATGGAATGCTATCGCAAGGGAATTAGATGGCGATATTCAAACTATTCAATAGTGGAATTTCCTATACATTCTTGTACATTACGTTAATGTGTAAGCATCTAGTCTTTTGCATCTGCTGTAAAAGGTTGCTTCAAATATGCTGTAATTTCATTAAGAGAAAGAAAAAGGTTTACAACAGAAAGTTTAGTAGAGCTGGAGTCTTTTCAATGAAAGAAGAGTAGCAGAAAGTAAACCTGCATTTATGGAAGACTATGCTCTGGTAATTTTGAATCTGCAGTCTAAACTATGATGACAAGCATGCGAATAAGAAAATTAATTGCATTTATCTAAGACTTGGTTGTATGCCGTTCAAGGAAAAAGGACCAAAGAACAACCATAGAAGCCATAGCAGTGTAACATCCACACATCGCTCAGAATGTGAGAGACAATGGAATTTTCATCATATTTTGAGAAACAAATGGAATTTGAATAATGACAAACCGCACAAGAAACATGAGCTAACAATATATCCAAAAACAAAATCTATAACCCTGGAAAGGTTGCTTCCTTCAAAGAATGAACAAATGAGTACATAATAATATACATAACAGCTATGCGTAATACAAATCTGGACTACAAAATTTGTAAGGACTACAGCTTGTATAAGAGCGGCTTACTTTTATACAGTATGCTGCTGCAAAGCACTATAACCCATGAAGGTAATTATCTAAACGTATTCTAGCTTGTACAATTGAACCCTATTTATGGTTCACTTCTATATTCAACATACAGGACGTGATGTGCCCAATTATCTGCGGAGAGAGCAGCCATAACACCATGAGTTTTGGACAAGTCATTCATATCCCATGTTTCAAAATTCAGTCCAATGGATCACCTCAACTCAGAATTGCCCGTGGATTATTTCAGGATCTCGTAAAAGGGTGTTGTCCCCCCCACCATGATGTTGTCTTTCTAGCACCTCTGAAGCTACTCTAAGAAAAACGAAGGTAAATCAACAGTAAGAATAAAAAAAAAATAGAGGTAGGATCGTAACAATTTTATAATGGACATTTAGGAACATCAGAATTGAACCAATGGAACAGGAAAATCACTTTTATGAAGTCTAGAACTTGAATATATCCATTTGGTGATGGACAAAGAAGTGCAATCTCACCTAGCTCCTAAAATTTATGTTTTATCCTTGTCCTCTGTTTGTCTACTTCTTATACCAGCAACAAGCTTGCATGTCTTCAAGAAGGCATCCAGTAACTGCACACACAGCATTAAGAATAAATTACGATTTACATCTGCCCCCTGACTATCTATGATTCATTCATAATGTGAATGCATACAAAGACGGCAATTTACATGAAAATGGTCTATAAAAAAGGCAATAAATAAACACTATATGTTCAAGATGTAGAAAGTAGAACTATTATGAGCCCATTAGTGATACGTACCACAGGATGTTGCTGAAAAATTGGAGAGTAATGCTCAAGAGTTACATATATCTTTTGAACAAGACTTAATAGTGCATTGACCTTGTCTCCCAAAATGTCAACCTGAATCAAATAGTGTAAAGGAAGAGGATGTAAGCTGGATGGGGAGTGATTATAGTCAATTAGAAGCTTGCTCTACCAAAAAAGAAAAAGGAAAAACAATGCTGTAAATTAGTACAAAAGTTGTAATGTTTTTGTGTCAGAAGTGACTCGAAGTGAATAAACAGAGCACAGTCTAACTCGTTCAAATGTGATTCATTTGCAGTTCTAAATGGAATGATAAATTAATGAATCTTCTGGGGCATAGAGTCGATTACAATAAACAGCATCTACTTTGTGCTGGAATGAACAGAAAAAAGAATATAATGCAAAGAAGTATCTTAACTGAGCAGATAAAACACAATAAGATCAATGAAAAATGATTGCTCACTGGTTTTGAAGACACATATATTCTACAAGATGAAAAAAAAATGAAGTACCTCAGATTCAGCTTTCTGGAGTTCAGAACGTCTTGTGTCAAGCATTTGCTTGTACCATAGGCCCTTCTTTGTCAGTGCAATGGCCTGTTGTACCATATGGTTGCACCGATCGTTTAAATTTTCTGCCCTGGATTCAGCAATGAGTATATCAGTTTGTTCTAGCATCAATAATTTGGATTATCCTGCCAAACAAAAGATAATAGATTATATATGGAACCAATGCTGAGAGAGACAAGCATATACCTTTTCACACTTCCTTCTTCTGACATTTTATTCTCAATGTCCACAAATTCTTTTGATAAATTCATAATAGAAGCCAGAATGCAATCTAGCTGGTTTCCTTCCTCTCTGTTACCTAGGATATCACTGTAATCCAGTTTTTTCGCTTCAACTTCTTTCAAGGTGGTTGAAGCAATCTCCAAAGTATGATTCAGTTTGATAAGCTCCTCATAATGCATATCCTGGTCAGAAATCTCCCATGATTTTTGTGGTGACACATGAGACTCCATCTCGATATCACGGAGTACCATTTCCTCACTCTCTTGCTTCATTAGCTCTGGATCTTGTTGATTATTCAGGACGAAATACTCCTTTTCTAGTATGGATAATTTTTCCTTTAGCTTCTGATTTTCTTCATTAGCTAAATATAACGACTTGTCCTTTTCTAGCAGTGCAGCTTCAAATGCAGTCAATTTTGCATGAAAACTGCGAGCTGTATCCTCCAAGACATTTCTATGGTTATCAACCAAATGACTCGTAACATTTTGGTATATTTCATCTCTAATAGTGCTTTCAACATAAAAATCCTCATGTTCTCCTTCAATGTTCATGACTTGTCTCAAAAGTTGTTTCTCTAGTGAATACTGAAGAGAAATTTTCCTGTTTGCATCAGATATCTGGCACGATAATTCTTGGACCTCCCTTGTCTTCTTTGAAAGCAAACCACGAAGATGCTTGTTTTCAGAATATAGTGAATCAATTCTTCTCTTCAGTCTGCTACTTTCATCAATTGCATCACTACTACTGCACAACGTTGGTGTTTCCATTACGTTTGACATAATTTTGTCAAATCTAGAAATAACCTCAGGAAATTTCTTCCTTAAAGGCTCGAATTCCACATCATACTTAAGAGCAAGTGACCATTTCTCTCGTTTGAATTTGAACAACTCTTCTGTTCTCTCTTGCAAATCTATTTCATGCAGCCTTTTTAACTTACTAATCTCAGATCTGAAATAGTTAAGTATTTCTTGTCTAGCCATACCCTTCAGATGTCGGAAGTCAGACTTTTCTGAAATAACTTCACTGGAACTAATAGATTTCTGTGTTGCTGAATTGGAGTTTACCTCGCCAGCAGATGGAGAGTGATCTTCACATCTTTGCTTTCCAAAAAAACTGAACTTCCATCTGTCGCTCTTGTTTCCTGTAGTTCCAAGGTTATCATGCGACGGTTCCTCTTCTGGAGGTAATAGCATATTTGAAATAGCAATCAGATCTTCACGAATGGAAGCACACTGTGACACAGTTTCCTGCCAGTTCTTTCTTAGACTACTTAGTATAGAACTTTGATCAAACAATTTCCTTTCCAGCTCATCCCGCAGACCTCTAATACAGTCTCCAATAATGACGCCAGAAACCTCTAATTGCAACTCATGCTCCCACTGAAGATCATGGACTGAAGTATTAACGAACTTGAGCATCTCCCTGATATGTTGGAACACCACAGCCAGAAGTAACTTCAAGCTATTGAACCCCTCACCAATCTCAATCAGCTTACCACAATGGCGTACCACAGAGCCTGAATCATCGGCATGATTATCATGGGCCCAGTTATAGCTTTTGAAAGCCCTTATACCATCATCTAGTTTTTTAAGCAGTTGATCCACTTCCCCTTTCATCAAATCAAGGCACTCTGCGTAACTAATTTCCACATTTGCATCTAGATGGTGTTGATTCAATCTTGACAATACAGTTGTGAAGGCCTTGCAATTCTTGTCAATATTGCAGTTGCTACCAGAGGTCAACAAGCTTGATGGAGGCACCTTTTCATCCAAGAGCTTTATTAAGCCACTGTTAGGCTCTGCGGCAGAAGTCACTGTCCCAGAGAACGAGCTACTGAACAAGGACAGACCACTCTGACATTGAGACTGGCCATTCATAGCTGGCGTAGGCAATCTACTGAATGGGTCCATTCTTTCATCCAACACCTGCATCACGTTTAAGATTTAAAGCCAATTTTCTTACAACAAAAGAATAACGCTTTAAACAACCTGATACAATGCTGCACTTTGGAAGCATATAGAATCCTTACTAATGCGCAAGAACGCTAGCAACGAAATGTAGCACTGGCGCCACTCTGCGACCTGCTGCCTGGAATCAGCTTCTCGTCATCGGCTTGTTTCACCGGTGATCGTGACCAGTGTTCCCAAACGTACCGATTTGCTATGCTAGACACCAAATTGGTCGCTGTTCCACAAAAGGTGAGCTAAGCGCTTCAGGAAGAAATGGACGAGAAGTATACGCCGAGAAACGCATGGAGGAAAGGAACCACAGGTTCTGTGGCAGTACAACGTGAATCACTACTACTCTGTAGTCCGCTCCTATCTGAAACTGTAATAGAAGCTCCAGCTACACGTACACTGTCAGAAAAGAGTTGTCCAGTGTTTCACCCTGCTCTGCTCGCTCGCCGTCCCCGTTCCGAAACTCACGCCGACGAACCATCCACAAATCAAAGCGAAGCAGAGCATGCAATGGAACCTCACACCGGACTGGCTACGGGAGCTTAACCAAACCCCCAGAACCCTAAGGGCAGTCCCAATGGTGCCACATAAGCAGTTTCTATCCTTATTAATTAACATGACACATCAGCAATTAGCTTAGGTGGCAACACAATTAAAGAAGAGACAGAGTATAAAAATGAAGAAATGGTTTCTTCATCTGGAAACGGTGAAATACCGATGGGAAGACTCCGCCTCGTTTCCATCTCCGACAGCCGGATCCCGTACGCCGCCGCTCTTCTACCACGCCGCGCCCTCCTTTCCCCCGCGCGCGCTCGGCTCGGCGCTCCCGTTCCCGCTCGCCACCTTCCTTTCCCGCGCGCTCGGCGTCCCACCCTGCCCAGGCCGTCCGTCATCCTCAAGGCGGGCGCAGGCGACCACCGCACAGCGTCTTCCACTCACGCGCTCCCGTGCCGCCATCCACTGCGCGCTCTCCTCGTCCTCTGCGCGCCCTCCTCCGCGTGCCTATGCGGCCCGCGCCGCCGGTGCTCCCTCCTCCACCGCGTGCCCGCGCCCGAGCCGCCGGAGCCACTCGCGACCACGCTCGAGCCGCCTTGATGGTACGCCTACTCTTGCGGCCAGCACCATATCCCTCTTCCCTCTGCTTGCTACTACCAGTGAGAATCATCTTCGTTGTTGTACTGTAGCAAATAGCCGCCGCCTACGATGTGTTTGACAAAATGTCACTGTCGGTGGACCTGGCCTGAACTCACAAATACTCCCATGGTTCAAGACTCACGTGGTCCTGTATCAGGACCCTGGCCCTGAGTACGTCTTGGCAAAGCTCTTCTAAGCACCATCATGTTGAGGTATCTATATAAGTTTATCTAAACACCAATATATGTTAAGCTCTTCTAAGCACCATCATGTGCATCAGGAGTAGGAGGAGGGTGTAAAGCTAAGGAGACTAGACACAAGCCAATCTCAATTAGTGGCAGTTCAGGCACACCACACTGGCTCTCTCAACCGTAAAGGTATTTTCATCATTCAACATTTCTGAGCCACCAAAGATTGAACTGAAACTATTGTTGCTTGTGGAAGAACAAAAAGAGAGGTCTATAGATACTTGTTCTATAGATACAGGCATATTATTCCTGTATCTGAAACGATACTTGTTCTGTGAACGTGCTGATTTTAGTGTGAAAGCATTGATGTTCATATTCAAATTTGATTCGTATTATTCTCATGTATAATATTTTCTTGTAGGGAAAAAATGGAGTCTTGCTGTGATGATGGATGGCTACCAAACCTATCTTTTTTGCTTCATGGACTGCTCCTTCAAGGATGATTGATGGAGCTTCACATGTTCTCATCGTCAGTGTCAGACTGTTTTATGCTGCAAGCATATGACCTGATGAGGGGTCTATTAGCTAAAGTAATACTATCATGTAAATGTTTTGTACGCTTCCTCAACTGTAGTTAAGGGTCTGCTTTTGGTTTGTATTATCGTGCTAGAAATGCACATGTTGTACTGTCAAATGTAATACACTATTTTTTTTGTCCTTGGCTAATTTCTTATTTCTGCTATCTAATAGAATATTGGAAAGGCAACAAAATAATTTGCCACAAGTGATCAAACAGCTTTTCATATAAGCATGCAAAGAATCATTAACTTTTTCTCTACATAGAAACTATTATAGAAACTATTCATTGAAAGGAACAAAGTCTAGATGACAATTTATTGCTTATAGAAACTATCTCTAGAAACCACCATTGGACTGCCCTAACAGAACCAAACCCCGCGCCGCGCCCGCTGCAAACAGCACCAACCAACCAATCCGAACGAACCAAACCCGCCGATCAGCCACACGACTACCAATTGACGACCACTGAGATAAGAAACGAAGGCGAAGGAGAGGAGAGCCGTCACTCACAGGCTGGATCCGCGCCATGGGCCTGGACCCCCGCGGCTCCCTTTCTCGAGCCCGCCCGCCGTCACCTACCGCCACCTCGCTGCGGTTGCGGGTTCCAGCCTCCTCTCCTCTCTCGAAACCCTGGGGAGGGAGAGGGACAGAAGCGGACCGCGGCGGAAGAGGAGAGGGAGCGCGGTAACGGTGAAGTGAAGTGGACAGGTTTGGGTTCGAGCGGCGATCGCGAGGGAGGGAGGGAGGAAGACGACGTACGCTGCCGCTCTCACTCGCGGCCAATAGGGAGAACAAGTCACCTCGCCGCCCCGCGCCTAGCGGAGGCCGCGGTAAATATAAATAAATACGAGCCGCGCGGCCACGTCGGCGGCGCCGGGAGCCCGGCGGCCACGCGGACCACGTCGCTGTCTCGTGGGTCCCCTGAGGAACGGCCCCGCCTGCCGGCTCGGTAGGTGGTGCGTGGGAGGGGCGGACGTGTACGTGTACTGGCCGAGAGGCCGGGTCAGGGCCTCAGGGGATGGGCGGAGGTGGGACCCTGGCGTCGGCGGTAGTGGGAGCGCGTTGGGTGCTGAGCTGGATGGCATGGTCAGCAGTCAGCCCTCGGAAGCGAGAGTGAGGGGGGATGCGACGGATGCCGTCCAATTCCAGCGTGGTTTGAGGGTGGCCGTCAGATTGGTCGGGGTGAGCGAGAGTGAACTGCACGCACGTTCAAAGGATTCAACTCTAATTCAATTGAATTTGAAGAAGCTCAAGCCATTTCCAATTCTCCATCGCCTCGTAGCGAAATGTTCATGTGTGAATGAACACTGCAGAACGGCACGTGCGTCGGCAGATATACTTAAAAGTTATAGCTTTTGAGTTTTTAGAAAAGCTGATTAGTAGCTAATTGAAAAATCAGCTGCTAAAATTTAGATGTAGGCTTTGGTAATAATATTTAGCTTTTTTTAACATCAAAAACTGAAAAGACAGTTTTCAATGAGCTTTTCAGTTTTTAATTTATTTCTGCAAAAACTAACTTTTCAACATTCAAAAACTTGTTGTTTCAACTTCTCCGTTTCAGCTTTTCAATAATGCAGTATGGGAGCAGATTTAATTTGATGGCCATGTGTTTCTGTATTTAATTTATCTCTAATAATAAACGTATTGGATCAGATCCGATCTACTCCTAGCTGATGCAGTGGGTACTTGTAGATCTAGACTTTGGCTGTTAGTAGCATGATCTACTCCTAGCTGACTGAACGCTGCATGTGACGGGGACCATGTTGTCATGTTCCTGGGGAAATAACCCAAGGTAAAAGAGGCACCTGTTTTTTTTTTACAACAAAAATAGGCTCCTGTTAGTGGTGATATCTGAGATCTCCTTTGGTTTGGAGGAGAAAATCATATTTGTTTACAATTTTTTTATGAAATTGAACTGATTTCTATGAATTTTTTTTTATAATTCCTTTGAAAATCATTCCAAAGGAGTAGTGAAAAAGTCTCACAAAGCTTGTTTCTTGCTACGTCTAGCATTATGTTTAGGAACTTCCATCACGCCAAAAAGTTTTTCAGTCAGTTCTTAGTGATGGTTTCTCATATGTAAACGATGCAAAATCAACTATTTATTGATGAGATAAACAGGAAACAATCAAAAGTAACCTATACAAGCAAGCTTCACAGCAATGGATGTCACGTTCTGAAGAAGCGGTGACCGTTCACAATTAGCAGGTCACATGTTCTTATTTACTCCCAGAACAGCCCAACAGCTTTCCAGATCATGAGACACCAGCTTTCCAGATCATGAGACCGCGAGACAGACGTAAATAGATCCATGCATCAGGTGAAAGCAGCCCTTCTTTTTGTCATATCTCCAACGCCGCATTCAAAGTTCAGTTGCTTCTTGCATCTCCAGACTCCATGACCAGCAGTGGAAAAAGGCAGGCAATGAAGAAAGCAGGAAGCCCGCTGGACGTCTCCTAGTTTTCCGCCTCTCTTACCTGAAACTGCTGCAGATGACCTGGGAGAGACCAGGTAAGCAATGCATATAGTAAAGCGGCAATCATGCAGGATGATGGGATTAGCATATAATTTTATTTCCGGCAAGAATAAAGTGAATCCTGAGAAGATGGTGGCCTTTGCTTTTATGTACAAAAAAAAACATTTATGTCCTCTGATCAGGGACCAAAGTTGACTGGGGTAGTATAATGATAGATATAGATAGTACAGTTTATTAATAAAGCATCACAAGTTTAAGTTTAAGATATGCAGCAAACAAGAAGAGATACCAACTTGAGCTCATCTGAAATTAGTAAGGAAATCTGGTTCTGCTCCACTTAGTGGTAAAGCCAGTTCAAAAACATGCGCTTCGCTTTATTCACCATTCGGTGCAGAAGCTTATGAATAAAGATCCACAATATTACATCACAATGAGAATCATTTCGTTATCTGTCCACTTTTTCATCTCATCGCGAAACAATCACAATCACCGGCATGCACAACCTAGTAAACCTCCACGTGCCACTGCTTATTCTTTTTAAGCTGTGACAGCTTCTGGTCCCAACTCTCACCCCTTTGCTCAGCCACCCTCTTCAGCGTGTCCTGGATCCCAGGCATCATCCCCTTCAAACCGCAAAAGTAGATGTGTGCACCGCCATCCAAGAGCTTGAAAATTTCATCACTGTATTCCTCAATCTTGTCCTGCACGTACATCTTGCCACCATTTTTGTTCTTCTGTTCTCTGCTTAGTGCTTTATCATACCTGCAATATCATCAAAATATGTGTCAATTAAACAAGAGGTATTTGAATTGCTTCATCACCGTAGCAATAGACTGTAGTTTTCTTCACAATATCAATAGAATAGAATGAAACAAATTGTTAAAGCATGATGAACTTTGGAAACCTGAAATTGTCCGGATACTGCTGAAGGTAGTTTGTGAACTCTTCATCGTAGAGAAGGCTGTCAGAATTAGCAACACCAAGGAAGAGCCAGGCCAGACCACCGAATTTGAAACTCGGGATATCTTCCATGAACATACGACGTAGGTAACCACGGTAAGGAGCAACACCAGTGCCAGTTGCAATCATGATATGAGTTGCATTTGGATCATCCTCTGGAAGAAGCATTATTTTTCCCGAGGGTCCTGAGAATAAAAGGAAACCACTATGAGATGTTTAATGCAGGAAAACCGAGTATACACCATGAGCCAAACATTGGGAAATATAACAACTATAGCAAAACAGGGAAAACATGATCATGCACCCTCTATCTGTGATCCTATACTAAGTAACTGTATTTTCCAGTACATGCAGATACCAAAAGTTAATTTTGCAATCAGAGACTCAGATGCTACATTGTCATATACGCCTTTCGAGATAAATTCCATACCTGTGATCTGAACTTTGTCCCCTGGTTTTGAATCGCACAAGAAGTTACTGCAGATTCCTTTTTTTGAGGGGTCTTCCTTTCCAGTTTCTGGATCATAATAAACAGCACGGCGAACACACAAGCTCGCTGTCCTTCCATCAAAAGAATCACCGTATCTAGTAGAGGCAATAGAATAGAGTCTAACAGTGTTTGGGGATCCAGGTTTCTTCGGATTCTCTCCCTAGCAACAAAATATACAAAAGGTAAAACATGCAGAACAATAAAAAAGGTGATGAAGGTAGCAAAGAATTTTTCATTTGGGGTTTTGAGCACATGCTACCCAGAATAAAGTGCATATCATTTCATCTGCCATGTTAGTGAACTTGAATTTTATAAGCCATATTGATATGGGAGTTATGCTATTTTTACATAGGAGTTATAAGTCATTTTTAACATCATTGCCACATTATCAGCATACAATGAACGTAGGTCACAGTGCAACTTTCTGACAAGAGAATGCCAAGACTGTACATTTGAAGAATATTGTATTTATAGGTGGGAGCAATAGCCACCTATAAATTCTAGCCACTTACTTTCTGACAAGAGAATGTCAACATCACTTGATAACAATAACAAGAACAATAATAAAGTTTTTAAAATTCAGAGCTACAGAAACACACAATTAAGAGGGCAAAAGGTCATAAATTTTGCCCATGAGAATAACATTTTATATGCTGAGGGATAATATGGAGGAAATACTCACTGGAGGAATAACACCATAACTCTGCCCTTCCCAGTATGGAACATTGCCACCATGGTCAATAACAATGTGGCAAGTTTCACCAGGAGCTTTAGGTCCTACGAGCCTCTCAACGGAGACAATTGTGGCTGTGTAAGGCTCCTTCGGTTTGTATAAGTTGAGCAGTGGCTCCTTTGCATTTTCTAATTCAACAGGTTTGACAGAAACTTTGCTTTTGCTTGTCTGTTGAACAGACACGCAAAAGACCTTGTTCAAGTGCCTTGAATGACGGATCTTGTTTTCCCATGCCAATGTCTGCCCAATCCATGGCTTGCTCCGGAAGTTAAGATTATTGCTACCCTGAAAATAACAAGTGAATCCTGTAAAGCGAAGTGGCAAACAATATGCAACACAAAATACATGGAACATAAAAATGCAGGAACTCAGCATCAAACACAAGCGAGAATATTGCCAGTAAAATCATGTGCGCTGATACATCTGTCCTCCATGTATCCCTAAAGGTAAAACATTTGACGGTCCTAGGAACCTGTTTCAGTACTGAGATATGCTTAATACGCTTCTCCCAACACGCATCATCAACAAAAATTGAGCTTTTGTGGTACAAAACTTCAGAAGCAGTAGGAGTCAGCTTAGTCCATAAATCGGCACTAATCAAGACCAAACAAGTTGATAGAAATACCACTATGGTACAGGCACTATCCGAAAATCCAACACAGTGGAAAATTCCAACCATTCCGGCCAATTTCTACCCTTCAGCAACAAAAACCAAGGCCGTCTATTACAGACATTGCGCTTTAACTCGTGCCACATCTACTGTTCCCACAAC
>BCLH01002413.1:5229-44835 GCA_001602315.1 Zoysia pacifica | reverse complement strand
CCCCCCCCCCCCCCTTTCTCTCTCCATTCTACCATGAGTACTCATGAATAAAAGCAAGGTCCAGACTTTGTGGACTTTCCAAACGGCGGGATGAGGGCAAACCCACGTCTGTACGGACACGAATAAAACCCTCAGTTTGACTTGTTGAATTTTCCGCCCGTTGATGATCACAGCATGATCATAATGTATTGTCAGTCAGGAAAAGCACCATCAGGCATGCGAAGCGAAGAACTAGAACCGTCCGATGAACAAAATCGAAGGGTATTAGAGTCACTTATTATGGATTAGCATGAAGATTAAGATAAATATGACGTCATTGACATCATTTTAAAATATGACTCCAATGACACAATATTGATCATGATACAATTTCGGCTTCGTCAATGATACACGAACCAAACACTGGGTCCATCTTGCTGCATAACTTGCTTTTTGGCAGAAAAGCAAGTTGTAAAATTATTCCTTCTTGCTGCATGGAGAATAAAATAGTTGCCTTGGCATCTAGTTATTCGACCTTACAAGTGCCAAAGAATTATGGACGGGGATCAGAGGGTGAGGACATGGAGCCACGGAGGATAACGGAGAGGGATGAAAAAAAAAAGATCTGATTATTAATTAGTTGTTGCACGTCAGGTGAGGATTAATTTAATATGTTTTTCATTTTTTGAGAATTAAGTCTCAAAAGCCTTTCTATATATGATGTAGCTTAACACTTTTTGGGTACAAAAAATGACCAATGCGCATGCAAAGGCAATGGCTCCTGCATGAAGCTTGGATCTAAAAAAACTTGAACATAGGTTTTGGGCAAGGAATCTTATCCGTTGTGACGATCTTTAGTAAAGGATATGGTTCGGCTATCCATCAGGTTTTGAAAAATCGTAAACAGTCCAGTTTTGAACACTGCCAAAAAATAAGCGATTTAGCCATAAACTAGTCTAACACTTTTTTTTGCTACACTACACAAGTTCACTTTTTGGAGAAAACTAAATAGTTTGCTAACAAGCCGGATCGGTTTACTGGTTTTCGTGTGACAGTTTTTGAAACCATGCATGCGAGCATCTGACTGATGCGGCGGTACGTGAAAAAGGTACGTTGGTACAGCATGGCAAAGTGCCTCGCTTGTTATACCTTGCTTGTAGTTCGTTCACAAGCATGGTATACATTCATTTACCCCCTTCGTTTTTTTATTAATGTCGTCATTGATTTTTAAATTCAACTTTAACCATTCGTCTTATTCAAAAAGTTTGTTCAACTATGTAAAATTTTAAGTTGTGATTCAAATAAATCTAATGATAAATCAAATTATATCAAAATATATAAAATTTATCAATTTTTTTGAATAAAAAATAGTCAAAGTTGAATTTAAAAATCAATGACAACATCAAAAAAAAAAATGAAAGGAGTATTTATGTACGTATATCGCAAAGCAGATATACATTCGTGACGGAATGTGAAGAGCCCATCAGATATATTGATGATAAATAGATTCGTGGTACCGCCGCGCAAATTCAAAGTATTGTAAAGATACTCTAGACTTATGCTATCTTTTCCACATATAGTTACTTTTATTGAAGTGGTGAAGGCTGATGTTTTTCTTTAGCAGTTTTTTAAACATTGTAAACAACGTTAATAGTTTTTTTGGATTACTCGAGACTGATGCTTATTGTGTACTCCTACGCAAATTTTGAAGAGAACAAAGTGAGTTGAGTTGGGGAGGCATTAGTGCCAAGGTTATATATAGACAAGCACTGATGCCAAAGTGTTAGTGTTCTTGGCGCCATGGCCGCTCATATGCGTACTGCAGATGCTACCGGGCTTTCTCCCCTTTCTGAGCGAGAAATCGTGGTCGCTATGGAGGACAGAATGCACAAGACAACCGACAGGATCGATAGCCATGTCAAGATGATCCAGACTAGGATCCATAGGTTCCCTCGAGGCCTGCGAGGGATCGGCGGCGAGGACGACCGTTACGTGGTGCCGAGCATGGTGGCTATCGGCCCATACCACCATGACCTGCCTCACTTGCAGGAGATGGAGGAGGTCAAGCACGCCGCTGCCCACCACTTCTGCACGGACGTCGCCCGCCGCTCGACGAAGGATGTGTACAAGAGGATCCTCTCCATCGCCGACGAAGCTCGCCGCTGCTACACCTCCGACGTGGCCGTGGCGCGCCTGGAGGAGTTCGCGGCCATGATGTTCCTGGATGGCTGCTTCCTGCTGCAGTACATGGCCAACAGCAACTCGCCGGTGTTCGCGGGATGCAGCTTGTCTTCCGGGCCTGCCATCCTCAAGGACATGATGCTCCTCGAGAACCAGATCCCATGGGTGGTGCTCGAGACCCTTGCAGAGCTTATGCGTCGGCCCGTGGATGTGCACGGGTTCATCGCCGAGATGGGGGAGAAATTCTTTCCCAAGAAGGTTCCCTGGTGGAAATGTCGACGCACTGCTGCCGAAACAGAGGCTGCGGCTGAAAATAGGTACAGAGAATACAAGCCGCCGCATCTGCTTGGCCTCCTCCGGATCAGCCAGATAAACACAATGCCTGTCGCCGAGTACGAGTACCGCGCGGGCAGCTCGTCGCTGCTGTCCAGCAACGCGGTGGAGCTCGCGCAGATCGGCATCAGGCTGACGCCCAGCACGGCCACGTGGTTCGGCGACATGAGAGTCGAGAGGAAGCTCGTCCTCGGCGAGCTCTCCCTGTCGCCGCTGTTCCTGAACGACGTCACCGCCTGCTGGCTCGTCAACATGGCGGCGCTGGAGGCGAGCACCGCCGCGAGCTGGGACAAGGACGGCTTCGTCGTGAGCTCGTACCTGTCCGTGGTCTCCATGCTCATGGACAGGGAGGAAGACGTGCACCAGCTCCGAGGCAAGGGCGTGCTGCGGAGCTTCTTCAGCAACACGCAAACGCTGGCGTTCTTCAAGGACCTCGGCCGGCACCTCCGCCTGGGCGGCCGCTACGTCGTCGTCCTGGAGCAGATCGAGGCGTACAAGCGCAACAGGGCGCCGGTCATCGCCATCCATAGGTTCCTGTACCAGAACTCCAAGATCATCGCCGCGGTCTTATCCATCGCGGGTGTGATGATCGGTATCTTTAAGGCACTACTTGCAATCAAAGACTAGCTGCCTTGCTTTGCTCCTTGCCTTATTGTAGTACTTTCGATCAGCTTTTCAAAAATTCAACAGTGTGAAATTATACTATGTCCCAGCCTCCATTTGGTAGGTGGTTTTTCAAATGCTTGTTATTTCCTACTTTGATTGTTAGTTTTATTAAAAAGTATTTTTATATAAAGCAGATTTTAAAATAGACCCAAATAAATATGGACAGTTCCTTTACATTAATCTCAAAGCTTAAATTATTTTTTTAGAGGTAAAAGTTTTTTAATAGTTATTAATTGCTAAATAATTCAATATGAAAAGTTATTAGTGAATTTTGGCAGGTGATGATAATCAGAGACATGTTTTCTTATATAAATTAACGGTTGAGATCAAATTCATGTCTTACTTTTTAAGAGATGAAATAACATCACTTAATCTATTTTAAAAGAGCTCTTATATTATAACAGAAATCACATTAGAAATGGTAAGAATTCATCTAAATAATCAGATACTCTCTCCATTCTTAAATTGTTGTCGCATTCTTAAATTGTTGTCGCCGTCGACTTTTACAATCAACTTTGGCTATTCGTCTTATTCAAAAATTTTGCTCGAATGTGTTAAATTTTAAGTTGTGATTCAAAATAACTGTAATGATAATTTAAATTATATCAAAATATATGAAATTTATCAAAAAAAATTTGAATAAGACGAATAGTCAAAGTTGAATTTAAAAATCAACCACGACATTAATTAAAAAACAGAGTGAGTATATTTTACAGCACGACACAACAACAGCAAATAGAGAATCAGCCACCTCAAACTGTACCGGTATATCTCAATGTCACAAACTATACATCCAGATCCAATGACCGTGATTCTCCTCAGTCTATGCAAGAAAAGTGAACGCTCGTTCGCAAGAATTGAAGGAAGCTCACAAAAAGGGCAGGATGCAAGTACTGTTACTCAGGATTGTGTTCAGCTTTCTAGCTCATTATGAGCTAATCATATATGAACAAATTTAAATACCCAGTAATATACCTCCTAGAGGCTAGAAGTCAACTGCTAAAGATACATAATATACACATTACAAGAACAAGTGCAAAAGCGCAACGAGCACTTTGAAATTTAGGGGCTATGTGAGATATTATCGAGTTTAGACCAAGGTGCATAGGTCATCATCAACGAAGGAATTCGATCACTTGAAGCACCCTAGTCTCCTGGTATGCATGATACGGCTGCAACTGCAACAACGAAAAAGAAAAATGTTATTGTACTCTGTACAAAGTTACATGAAAGTGTGTAGTATTTTTATTTTGACTTGGAGAGTAGTTCCGCAAAAATGCAAGTTCGCATCCCGCAAACAATTTCAAGATATGACTACTAATGAAACAAAGAGACCTTTGTACAACAATATGAGCACATTTTGAGGAGTTTAAAGGAGAAATTTCCTGATTTTTTTTTCTTTTGACAGCTTATTGCAAACTGACAGTTCAGTTGGATGCAAAGCTAGAATATTAATGTATATTCTCTTTTCTAAAAAAAAAAGTTGCCCTGCATACAAAGGCCCACAATTTGCCCGCCGATGGAAGCTTAACATCCATAGAACCACGAGTTAATTCTACATAGCAAAAATGACCTCACAAGCACTGTCTCGAGTACATGCTGAATTCAGGATGTGCTCGAGACAGTGCTTGTGAGATCATTTTTGCTATGTAGAATTATGCATAATAGAAGTTTTGCATTGGGAAAATAACAAGTGTGTACTGTATTTAAAAACAGTTGCTATCTTGGGTCAAACATATACTGAGAAGTTCTACTCACAATATTGAACATCCTCGCCGTGCTTTCTTCTTCTTCCTTTCCCTCTGCTTTGTGGCAGGCTTGATTACCACCTTGATTGCAGCATCAAACACAGCTTTCACGTTCTACAAAATAGAAAAATAATTTGATGTCAACAAATGCATCCACTATACAGCAATAATGGTAAAAAAAAAGCAATTCTTCAGAGACTGGAAAAAGGTACAAAATACCATCAGGTGCATAAGAGGAATTGACCTGCTGAGTTTTTGAGCTGCACTCGATATAACAAGTGGCGCCGATTTGCTTGTGCAGTTCCTCCCCCTGAAAGGTGAGTTGGAAAGGAAAGCACAGAACTGTAAGTAGACATGGACAATTCAGTAACTATAACTCATCCGTTTTCATTAAAAAAAACGAAATTCAGTGTATGTACAAAAATTAATTAAGACCTGTGCTGTAGTGACAGGTATTGCACCAGGATGGTCAAGCAGGTACTGCTTATCTTCACGAAGATCTGTATACAATGTTATACGATAAGGAGTGTAATAACAAATGTGAAACAGGGCACATCGCACAATGAAAATGTGGACAACAAATTCACTATTACTATTGTCATGTATACTTAAATACTATGCTGGAATTTGACAATACAAAGTAGTTATTTTATCCTAGATGATACAAACATGGAACCAAGCAGTAGTATCACTCTCTTATTCAATGAAGACCTTCTACTGGAAATCTGAAACTTGAAAAGATGAAGCTATACTTCCAACAAAGACCGCTATAGGGTACAAAAATAAAGTAGGTCAGCAATATATGAAGAAAATGATGTATACCAAACGAATTATTTGCTGGAAAGGATATGGTGCAGGACCACCAAACAGGGCAGTTAGCCGATGATTTATTGGAGACGGTGACGAATGTAATTCCCAGATATGTGTATTGATTATTGCATCAACATAATATTCTTACTAAACTGAGTGTTCCATATGTTTTCGAATGATTGATTAATAAACAGTAAACTATTTCTGTCAGCATTCATTATCTTTACTAGAGAATGAAACGAAGACTCCAGGAGCAGGTTCCTCAAAACTCTTGCCTAAGTCTAGTTTTGTCCTTCTTTGTTACTTCTTTTCCTGAGCATTTTAAACACGAACCAAATGCAAAAATTGAGAACAAACTACAAATCAGCCCATAAAAATGACCAATGCCTGGTCAAACTAAAAGCTAACAGCATCCTAAAAAAGGACAAATACAGACCGGTCAAAAAGAAAAAGGGCAAATACAGATATGTCCTAAACACCAGCCAAGGTGTTAGAGCAGGATGTGCGTCCCAAGTCCCACCAATCTCAGTATCTGACAAATAAAGATGCAACTAATAGTAGGAAGCATGCTTACTGTTATACTACGACTCACCCGATTTTGTCCCAGCCAGCACAATGGGCACGCCGGGAGCGTAATGCTGAAGTTCCGGTCGCCACTGAAAAGAGAACATGGAACGTTACTAAAATACAAAATGAAAATGAGGATGTGCATCTATACTTCATCTGGAACAAGTAACAGATAGGTTATGAACAGCGATTGAATTTTTGAACCCTTGACTCTAATCTGCAATAGGAAACGAACCTTCTTCATAACGTTCTCGTAGCTAGCCCGGCTGACAAGCGAGAAGGCGAGCACGAACACATCAGCTCCGCGGTAGCTCAGTGGCCTCAATCTGTTGTAGTCTTCCTGCCCTGCAGACGTCCATAGTCTCAAAATCACCAAGAGTAATCAAAGATCATAAACAAAGAAGTAAACAGTCTCTGAAAATACCTGCAGTGTCCCAGAGGCCCAAGTTCACAGTGGTGCCGTCGACCACCACGTTTGCGCTGAAATTGTCGAACACAGTGGGTATGTAATCCTGCGACACGACAGCACAAAGCAGAAGGTAATTTGGAAGTTGAAATTGTAGTGTAGGAATAGAGGTTTTGTTAGGCTTCAAAGATACAAATATCCTGTTCTTGTCTCTGAACATACTAGAAAACGGTTTCTAAGAACTATGGAGAGCGAATCGAAGACGAAATCGAGCAAAGAAGCAGGATTGGGGAGCCTTCAAACACCCAAAGATCCAAAGAAACCCAGCATCGTAACCATAAGAAATGGACGGGAACACATGGATAAGGAGCATTTTACAGTGGGGAACTTGTTGCTGGTGTAGCAGATGAGCATGCAGGTCTTGCCCACGGCGCCGTCCCCGACCGTGACGCACTTGATGAACCGGGATGCGCTGGACGCCATGGCCGAGCGGGAGGGCTTCTGGCGAACAAGCAGACGAATGCACGGGACGCGATATGAGGAGCGTGTTCTCGTTCTTGTGATGTTTGGTGCCGCTGTGGCTTCTTGATGAAGCGAAGGTCGGACAGAGTGAGGGAGGAGGGAAGAGAGATGGGATGGGTCACATGCTTTGCTTGTTTTTGTTTGGTGCAGAAAAGTAGTTTATTTTTTTACTAATGAAAAGCAGTTAAAAAATAAGCTGCTGTTTAAGTTTATTTTGAAAAACTGTTAAACTAACAAGCTGTAAAATAAATTTGCTATTTAACATAGTTTTTATTTATTTTTGTAAATAAACTGGAAATAAGTTGCGACAAACAGAGCTATATCTGCATTCTCTGACGTCTCGGACTGACCATTCCCACTGCTCCTTGCTAGAGTGCCATCACAGTCGCCTTTTTATCTTGCTGTCCTGGTGTTGCCTCTGTTTCAGTGTTCAGACAATGGCCTACTAAGGATCTGATCCTCTCCAGTTCACAGAGTCGGATCCAACTTATTAACCTGGGACTAAGAACTGTTTAAGCTGTTTGACTCGGGACGGTCTGCTATGCTTTTTGGCCATTTGATGGTGTGAGAATCTGAAACCCGTGACGGCTGCGATTGAGTGAATTCAGTTGATACCATGTCCCTTTCTTTCAGCTCAGATCACATTTTGGAGGATGGAGTTTTCCACCCTATGGTACTCATAAATTCCAAGAAGATACAAGTGCACATACTTTTCGGGCGTCTAGTGTTCAAATAGTGGCAATCCTTTCTGCTCAATGATCATTTCTCGCCAGGCATTCCCTTTATGAGCTTGACGGTGGTGCTATAATGGTTGAGATCCTCAAAGGCAGACTTGCTTCATGAGGACTGATGATACTTTATGACACTTATCCCGCAGCCCGCCTGGAACGCCAGATGACAATTATCCCAGCTCTTTTAGCATATTAGCGCTCAACTTTATGACACAGTGGCCGCATGCATGGCATCGGCAGCGGCACTGCATCGTGGGCAGCGGTGCGCGTATCGGCGTATGGCAGCTTCACGTGGCGGCCGGCGGCGCTGCGCGCGGGCCTCACGCCGCGTGTGGCGAGGCGACGCGCGAACACGGACGCGCACCCAGGCGTGTCGTGCGCCGTCCTGTCCTGAAATCCTGCCCATCACCTGGCGTCCTGGCGTGGCGTGGCGTGGCGTGGCGCGTCGCGGCGCCAGTGCCCTGCCGGTGGTGTAAGTAATAACAGTGGGTGCACGGTGCACCTGCATCTCTGGAGCTTGCTCTGCGTCGACAACCCCTGCCTGTGCTCACGCCAGGCCAAGGAGATGATGTTTTAGCCATAATCCAGATTGTTACAGCACACGGCGCAGCCCTGCCGGCTCTAACTCACATAACGCAAGCGTTTTTCTATCCCTAACACATCGTGCCAGATCGAGGTGGAGGATCGGCCAATGCCCAACGATGGAGCACACAGGAAGCCTACGTAGAGACCAAGCATTGCTCTACCGGTCAGCAATTTGTACAATTTGGAGCGAACACGACTGGAAGGAAAGGGATGGGAATCGCGCGGCGCAGAGACGCACAAGCATGGTGGATTTGCTTCCGAACGAAGCGATACATGGAGCGCGCGAGGAAAAGTTCGGCAAAAGAGACGTGTCGAGGGGTCGAAGCAAATCCCCGCTTTCCCTTCAGCTCGAAGCCAGGCTCTCTCGCAGCAAATGGACATGGCAACAACTGAGGACAAGGAATCGATAGCTCGACAGGATACGCCACATCAATGCAAACAAAAATGTTGGTGGCAAAGGCGCTTCAAGATACGCTTTTGCCGAGGGGAAAACTTTTAAGTACTTCACACAACATGTAAATGACGATACGGGAGAGTATGGTCATTCGATCAAGCAGACGACTAAAGTATCGCCAAACCAAACAAGTCAAATGAGAATTTGCATCGTTACTCAGTATGACTGTTTTCTGATGTGGATTTCAATAAACAAAATACGTGCAAAACTTAGTATTTTTATCCATCCTACCGTTTCCCAATAGCTCCACGTGCTATCCAATCTAATCGATCTATCATACCATTTTCTTTGGTGTAGCCAGGCTGCATTCCCCTCTTCAAAATCCAGAACACCAGTAGCACTGGAATTCCTGCAGCGCCTCACATAGAATGCGAGCTGTATTGATCAAGTACGTCCCAGTCCCAGCTCCGACATAACAGCATCTATCTTGCCCTCTTCAGGTCTTCAGATCTTCTGACATGGCTGAAGGTATGCAATGTGTTGTCAAAATGTCCTGAGTTGCATTCTTTGCCGTTTTTGTCTCCAGGACAACAACCTGCCAGATGATAAACATAAGCATTAAACGAAAGGATGGCATATTCCAGTATAAAAACAGGGTAACAAGAAAAAGGGCACCAAGCTTTTGTTTGCGTGCTAGATACCTGATCATATTCCAAATCAAATTTCACGAACTCCTCATTGCACTGTTCCACCATGGTTGCTAGGTGCTTCAGGTTTTTAACTGGTGTGCCATTGAAGGAAAGAACCTATATACGCGCGCACACAAAAAAAAAAAAGAGAAAACCATATTACAAATATAAAAGTGCCCCAAAAATCAAACAATAACCTCATAAAATTAGTTATTATTACCTGAATATTGACAATCTCTTCGTAACCTATATTTATATCTGCCACAAGCACCTGAAAGTTACATCAGAAAACCAAGTAAGCACCCGATGCAACAGAAGCTCCAATGGAAAACAACATGGACAAGCTAGAACATTGTAAATGAAAGTTTTGAGACAAGACCTGCGACACCACAACAAGCTGTTCATCAGGTGACTGGGCCATTGCATGTAAGTGCTTGTCCAACAACTTGACTGGGGCATCATATTCATAGTCTTTGCCATACTGCCAGACAGCACTGTAGTTAGTCATGGATTTAAAAAATTTAAACAACGACACTGAGACAATTTGCACAGGACATTGCAAAAGTAAAAACAAAATCCTGGGAAATAGTGAAGAATTTTGGTGACGTACATATGCCCAGCCCACAAACAGATTTTGTCAACATTTTAACTATATTTGAATATAGCCAAATCATATATAAGGAACAAACCTCTAGAGCATAACTGACCAATAATTTAAATGATTATAGATGGCCATTGGCAGTCAGTGAAACTGAAATCACTTTTAAAAACTGAGGAAAGAATGCACATGATACATGGACTCAACACAAAGCCATCAAGGATTTCAACAAAATCATAACGAGCATGCAGTTCTGAACATAACATCCAACAGCCAAATAAGAATTTACTATCTTAAACGTTATCTCATACCTAACTGAAAGACATGACAAAAACATACCTCAGATCGAAGATATGGAACAGATACAGCAGTAAAAACAAAGCCAGCTACAATGTAATATGATGGTGGTCTTCCTTTTATATGAGCTGGAATAAGTCTTTTGTGGGTCGCCAACTTTATGTTGAATTCACGGATTTTTGAATTGCGTAGAACTTTCACACGTGCCTTCTCGCCAGTGTACTTCTGAGAAACAAGGTAGCTGAAGCCAATTCGCTCTCCATGCCTAAAAGGAACTGGATGGCCAAGACGTGAGAAAGAGCAAGAAGCAATCATGTACACAGCTTCCCTCTTAATAATAATTCCAACTGGAAAACATAAGGTAAATTTAAACTGGATGTGTATATTAACATACAATGTCTAAGATGTTGTTAACATCTCTTCTCAAGAGAGATGCTAATCTTAATTATCCCATGCGATAGCAGTAGTATTTAGGTCTCCAAGACTAGGACATAATGATGTAAAAACTATAACAAATAAATGCACCATAGAAAGATAATAATAAGTCATCTAAGTAGAAAAGAAGTGGGCTAGGTCTATAATAAATTGCTGGAGAAAAAATGATAACAAATGACTGCTATAAGGCTATGATATAATGATGTAATAAGATTATAACACAAAATTATGCGGGCATTGCAGACAAAGTAAATAGTAAAAATAATAGAACTAAAAATGTATTCATGTAAAGCAGGGCTAACCTGTGCCATCGTTGGCAATGTCAATGCCATCAAAGCTAAGAATAATATCGGAAGGTTGGAGGCATCCAGATTCTGGAGCTGTTGGCTCAACCCTTCGTATGCGAACACCTTTTTGGTCAGCTTTCATTCCCATTGCCTTGCGGAGATCAGGATTTTCCATTTTCTGCCATTCTACACCAAGTATAGGGAAACCTGACGAAGAGAAATAACCACATGCCATATTTAGAAGAGCATACATGTGAAAAGAGTGCACATGAGATTACACTAATCTGAACTTAATAAAAAAATTTAGCAATACAAAATGATTTCCACCTATCAAAAAATCAATAGCAAAGTCAAACAACTAACCATATGGTTAAACATCAAAAGTATTGTCTGGAGCAATTAGAGACATGTGATATCAAACTAGAAAAGTGTCGACACAACTACAGCTAACTCCCATAAGCTCAGCCTTCTGGGAGTTTTACTTATAGACATAGAGGACTCTACTCTTTCAAGGCAGATAAATTCCATTTTTGTTTCGGCCCTGCTCCAAGGTGTCCCTATTTCTCTTCTTAAACAGTTAACAGAGCTGTAGTTTGGATTTGATACAGCCTCACAGCTGGACCTTGGTCACTGGAAAACATCCTAGATCTTCAAACTAAAATTACAAAAATAATACACAAGATAATCTAGTTACTACTTTCACGCGTCAAAATGATAAATATAGCCATGTAATATGGAGTTGAAAATTATCAATTTCTAACTTGATACAATGGGAAATGGAGTTAAGTTACTTCTTGAGTTCTTTCGCCTAATAACAGATCTGTTCCTTTGTAATACGTGTATAGATGGACAATTGTGTCTCTGTCATGAGGGTTTATTCATTCTCCCACAAAAACATGTGCAGAATACATGTACTAATCTTCATAATCATAATTAGAATGAGATGACTGCTACAGACATCCATTCATGTGCAAATATACCCGTGTATTCTCCAGATTTTTCGTAGTCTTCAATGAAATGCTTGATAACCGGGGTGGGTATGACGTAGCCTATATTCTCAGCATCTTCATGCTTAAGAGACTGAAAAGCTATACCAACACATTTCCCCTTGTCATTAAAAGCTGGTCCCCCTGAATTTCCTGAATTTATAGCTGCATCTATCTGTTCATGAGTAATATCCAGGTCAAAGAAGTTTGGAATAAGTCCTATCCACCTCCCTAAACTATCACGCCTGTTCGCTTTTCGTCCTCCATCCGAAATACCAGATACTTACTCCCTCAACTTTTCAATTCGTTCGTTTTTTCCTCCCTGGGCTGTTTCGAGGGTGGTTTTGTCCTACGTGGCAGGGTGACGTGGCTTTTTTGCTGACATGGACAGCTGACGTGGCAGAATCCACTGATGTGGACACCCGATTTGGCCTGATTTTATTCTAAAGTAGAAAAGAAATTCTTAACAACCTCAAAAAATTATAAAACTTTGCAGAAATTTAAATCATTGTACAAGGAACAAATTTTGTTTTGGGACCAAATTCAAATTCGAAACACATTTTATTTTAAAAATTTAGAAAAGAAATAACCATAAAAAATAATATGTCTTCCGAATTTTGTATAAATAAATCTATTTCGAATTTGGAGATGAGTCCAAAACAAAAGTTGTTCCCCATGAAGAAATCTATCATTCTCCGAAGTTTCAAATTCATCCGAGTTTGGGAAGTCATATTTTTGAGGCAAAACAGGTAGCTGCTGCTGAGTCATGTCCCGTTATAAATTTGTATTCCGAATTTTGTATAAATAAATATATTTCGAATTTTGAGATGAGTCCAAAACAAAAGTTTTTCCTCATGAAGAGGTATATCATCTTACAAAGTTTCAAATTCATCTGAGTTCGAGAAGTCATGTTTTTGAGGCAAAACTGATAGCTGCTGCTGAGTCACGTCACGTTATAAATTTGTATTCCGAATTTTGTATAAATAAATCTATTTCGAATTTGGAGGTGAGTCCAAAACACAAATTGTTCCTCATGAAGAGATCTATTATTGTCCAAAGTTTCAAATTCATCCGAGTTCATGAAGTCATGTTTTTTAGGCAAAACAGATAGCTGTTGCTGAGTCATGTCCAGTTATAAATTTGTATTCAGAATTTTGTATAAATAAATCTATTTCGAATTTGGAGATGAGTCCAAAACAAAAGTTGTTTCTTATGAATAGATATATCATCCTCCAAAGTTTCAAATTCATCCAAGTTCGTGAAGTCATGTTTTTGAAGCAGTAGCCTTCTGTTTTATCTCAAAAACATGACTTCACGAACTCGGATGAATTTGAAACTTGGGAGGATGAAAGATCTCTTCATGAGGAACAACTTTTGTTTTGGACTCATCTCCAAATTCGAAATAGATTTATTTAAACAAAATTCGAAAGACATATTATATTTTATGGTTATTTCTTTTCTAAATTTTTAAAATAAAATGTGTTTCGAATTTGAAATTGGTCCCAGAACAAAATTTGTTCCTTGTACAATGAGTTAAATTTCTGCAAAGTTTTATAACTTTTTGAGTTTGTTAAGTATTTGTTTTCTAATTTAGAATAAAATCAGGCCAAATCGGGTGTCCACGTCAGTGGATTCGACCACGTCAGCTGTCCATGTCAACGAAAAATGCCATGTCACCCTGCCACGTAGGACAAAACCGCCCTCTAAACCGCTCAAGGAGGAAAAATGAACGGGTTGAAAAATTGAGGGAGTCAAAATATCTGGTATTTCCGATGGGGGACGAAAAGCGAACGAGCGCGATAGTTGAGGGAGGTGGATAGGACTTATTCCAAGAAGTTTTAAAAATCAAGATAGGCATTAAACATAGACTCATAGTTCCATATAGGAAAACGCAAAGATATAGAACGAAAATATTAAAAAAATACCTGTAATCCAAGAAGCTCTGTAGAACCATGAACATATGAAAGTATTTCTATCCTAGATACCACACCACTTGTCACAGAGATAGTATCTCCTCCGATTGGGTAACCTACAACAGTGACAGCATCCTGCAGTGCTGGCAGTGGCCCAAATTCCACTGGTGAAACCCCTTCCCAGAATTCATCATCCTCCACAGTTAACATTGCTGAAACCAAGAGGTCACCAGTCACTAGCAGATCATAAATTAAGCAAGAAAGTTAACTCCTCAAGAATTTATTTGTCAGAATGAGCTAATAATTTTAAGAAAGTTTCACTTTGATACATGATGCAATATAGCTATCTTTTTTTTAAAAAAAAAATGCAACATACTACCCAAAATATGTACTATATTTTTCTATCATCAGATGATACTCAGCGTAAGGGTAGGCCACGCAGCAGTAAAGCTGTTTTCTTGTGACCATGAGGTCACAAGTTCAAGTCTTGTAAACAGACTCTTGCAGAAATGCAGGGAAAGGCTATATACTAAAGACCCAAAGTGGTTGGACACTTCTCCGGACCCTACGCAAGCGGGAGTTACGTGAACTGGGCTGCCCTTTTATATGTACTCGGTGTGCTTTTTAAATATATAGCATGTATAGGCAGTTTAACTCTGAAGTCTCCCCAAGTCAGGTTTGTTTTTTTTTTCATTTCAAACTTCTGTTATTAAATCGTTTTTTGGTGGGCTGGGGAAGCTGGACGTGAGCTTTGTTTCTCTAAACTTCCATCATTATGTTACATCAGCAATTTGCTGCAATGATCTCATCTAAATTAATATAAGATTGATTTATTACATACAATCGTGATGCATGATGTGTGCTCTAACTTGACGATATTAGCAGACAGTTATACATAGACACCTTACAGCTTACACAAAGCAAACAATGTGAACTGTCATCATGTCTTTCTCAGATGAAAATTTGATATAGAAAGCAAATGTAAATGTCAGTGGCGTATCTTTAATTTCAATTGCAAGTGATATCGATCCCCACAAAAGAAAAATGTTACCTTGCATGCTTACATCTATAGAGCATTGGCATTTGTCAGATAATGCAAGAACAACTAAGGCTAGATCACAACAAGAGGTGTACCTATCAAATATCTAAGACTTTGGAGCCCAAATTAGAGAAACTGAGGCGAGTCAAGTCATGCATACCTATGTCGCATTCATTTCCAATGGCAAGGACGGTGGCCAAGTACTTGGTGTCTGAGCCGCGCTTCTTGAGCTTAACCTGGGTGTGATGCTCGACCGAGTGGGCATTGGTGAGCACCCTGCGCCCCCCTATGATGAACCCACTGCTGCTGGAGCTGTACTGCCGCTTGCGCTGCCAGGGCAGGGAGAAGTTGGGCTCGGTATGGACGCAGAACACTTTCACCACGGCATCCATGGACGGCACCACCTTCACCACCTGCTCCCACCGCAGGGGATCCACCGCGGCGGGGACCTCCATCACCTTCACCGCCAGCTCCCGCCGCGACGGCTCCGCGGCCTCCGCCCCGCCGTTGGGCACCCCCTTGGGCCCGCCCCGCCGCGGCGGAGGCGCGGCGTCGACATCGGACGGGGGCTCCTTGCGGACGCTCCGGGACTTGCGTCCCCGGCCGCGCGGCGCGGGGGAGGACGACGCCGGCTCGGGGTCCGGAGACTCCGATGCGCCGGCCGCGGCGTTGGCGAAGGACGAGGAGGGCGCGTGGTGATGGTGGTGGTGGTGGTTTCCATTTTCGGGAGACGCGGCCGGCGGCTCCTTCGGCTTGCGGCCGCGCTTGCGCTTGCCGCCGGAGGCGTTGCCGTGGCTGTCCATGGGGCGATGAGCTAGGGTTTGGTCTCGCCGGGCGAGGCGAAGGTGCCAGAAGTAGACGGACGGCAGAGCGGCTGGCTAGGCCGGGTTCGATCTCGCACGTCTGGACAGCTCATAGTACAGTTTACGCTTTTGTGAGTGAAAGCGTACAATATTGGCCCACGGCCCATGGGCCATGGATGTTGCCGTCGTGGAAATCAAAAGTAGGCCATATGGGCGGGCAACCTTTTCTTGAGTGAAAGCGCATAGGCTCCGTTTGTATACAAATTATTTTTGGAGTTTTAGAAAAATATGTTTTTAAATTATAGTATTGGTTAAAAGTTTAGCTATTCTATAGTTTTGAAAACTTCACTAATAGCCTCATTTTATAAACCATAGTTTTATCTTGATAATTGTTTCCATAACTATATTTTCTTAATACTTTTGGTATTGAAAACCTACGATACTCAAATAGAACATTAATAGTGGCTAGAGGTGTCCAATCGGAAATTATGTTTACGGGATCGTCCGAAGCACGAAAAAATGAAGTAGCGGTTTGGACATCTATAATGGAGGAAACTATGTTTCCTGCATTTTTTCTGTAAAATTCCTGCGTTCTAAACGGAGTTTTAATATTGGCTTTAAGTTACAAGTGAGGCGGGTATTATTGCAAACTCGCATATCTGCTCCGCAAAATCTATATTAGTGGCTCTTGCAGATCAACAATATATTCTTCGCGGCTTAACAGTGATCCACTCATAAAACCCACTGGACAAGCAGGTATGTCCGTAACAACCCGCAAAAGCCCGTAACTTTATTATATTTGTTTTACTTATACTAATTTATATTAAGTTGCATACTATTATTTAGAATATTCTTCAACAAATTTTAATCAAATTCGTTAAAATTTTATAGTGTGAACACGAGGTTTTAATTTTAGGGTACAACTTTAAACTCACTGAACAAGTAAAAATAATGACTTTAAAGTTACTAATACTTTTGAATTAGGTGTATATGTAATAATAGTCGTAAATTGTGTGTTGAATGGATAAATTATTAGATTTACTTAATGACTGCATATTTTTTCTATATCAAATGATGCGGTTTGCGGGTTCCTATGATGTTCGCATACTTGAGTGACGACTAACAATGCGGCTAACAGGTGCAACAAAATCTGCCTCACTTGCAACTTGACTTGAATTGGCCCACACCTTAAGCATTTGATCATGGCGAATTGATCGCATGCCAATTGCCAGTGTCCACGCAACCTGTGTCATTCATGCTCTTGCATATGAATGTATGATAGTATCTGCTTCTCTTCGAAGGACCCAGTTTGTTTTCTCTCTCGAGCAACGAGAATGGCGTTCGCCAGGTTTCGCTGCTCCTACCAACGTTCAGCAGTCTGCACTTACGAAATCCTCCGCCGACTGCCGGTCTCCTCCCTCCCAAGCGGCAACACATGACGCATCATACGTGGATGTCTCTCAAATGGAAACGGGCGAGCGTGTTGGTCAAATCGACTGCAGAAGCGACGACGAGCATGTGTACTGGTCGCTGTTCAAATCCACCGCAAGCGTACGTGTGCCTCTGATCTGGTGGTGGTGCTAAACGTCACTCTGAAGGTGATTCTACGGGTGATGAATTAAAGGGTTCTGCCATTCGAGTGATTTACTCCATGTTGGCTTCACCATGTCCTGTTTGGTTGACTTTGAAGGTTCAATGCTTTGTACACGCTTTGGCTTACAAATAGAAACTTATAATATGTACGCATGTGGCCCTGTGAGTTGCCCACATATTTGCCGTAAAATAGTGATTTAAACTCTGAACATCGTCCATCAGGCTCCAAAATAAACCAAACGACATAAAGCTGGAATGAATGATTTGTCATATATCCCAATGCACAAGGGTTTTGACCTCTCTATATATTGGTTTGTTAGCTTATTATTTCAACATGCATGGAAAATATCCAGTCTACTAAAAATGCATCTTTGAATATGCAATTGTTTTTTTTTTGGTTAATACAAGAGTACTAGTTGAGAACTGAGTGATCGCTCAGCTAATTAAAGCGCCGTCGTGCGTTCTGACCCACCCGCGTTCGATTCTTAGAGTCGGCGCAAGTGCTCATTTCTTCTTCTTTAATGATTGCAAGTGCTCCTCCCCGCAGCTTCCATGCCATGAAATTTTAAGAGTACTAGTTAGGTGCCATTAGTCAACCAAACTGTCACTGCCACAGCTTGCACGTCGCTGGGGGTATTGATCGGTACTCCCAGTAAAGATTGAGAACTCTTTTAAAACAGAACTTTTTAAAAAATTGTGCAAAAATTTCACAGCAATGAGTTTAATTTTATAAAAAAAATTATAAAAATAATTTTTTTTCTTCAATCCAAAAGGCGCTCCGCAACAGCAAAACGTGCGCTGCATGCACAAAACAAAGACGCCTATAGCTAGCCCTAGCTAGGTTCCACAAGTTGCATGTGGGTGTAGACTGACTGTTGCGCCTAAACTGTGCATGCACGCCACCTATGACCTATCAGCTGGCGATCGAAGCGTTCTTGAGCTGGGTGTGGGCCGTGTGGCCACTCACACGCTGGTCCAAATAATTGCCCCAGCAAGCAAGTCGTTCCCTGAAAGCGTGAAACTTCTCAGGCTTTCATCGCCGATCGTCCTACACCTTTCCTGATCTGATTTGATGGCTGTTAGATGATGCCGTCTGTCTTGCTTTTTCCTACCTCTGCGACCGAACCAAACCCCGTGGACTGGTGCTGGCCTGCATTTTGCTGCTTGGTGAGGAATCCATCAGTCAGAATTCAGACAGGTAGGGAGGGAGGGAGTCGGCAGAGACCCAATGGTGACAAGGAATCGGCCGTGATGTTGATGCCCTCCAATAATTCCTTGCTTTTTCATGTGCCTTCCCCTATGTAAAGATGACCGGGGGAGAAGAGGCGAGGAGCTAGAGGAACTCGGCGGTTTTGTGTGTGCAGTGGTGAGGTGACACTCGTGTCCACCTGACCCTCGTTGACACTGGTAGGTGTTCATGTCCGCTGCAATGGCACTATGCCCGTTGCCCAGGCCCAACTCTGTCTCTCTCTAGACAGACCGCAATGGAACTTTGGAAATTACCACAGATATGGAATCAATCAATCAAGAGTCCAAGGCATAGAAGAACCGTCCACCACTGTTAATCCTGCACCATCAACTATGGAACGGCACCGATCTCAAAGTCTACCGTGGATCCGAATCCGATCGCACGCATCGATCCAAACCTGTATTAGGCATTTTTTGGGAACGTAGGAGTTTTTATATGAATTTCACAAAAATTAGTTTAATTTTGTAAAAAATGTAGAAAATAGAAAAAATTACTGGAGGCTTAATAGCAGGAAGATTCTCTAGCTAATCATGGGTGGGGTTACAGTAAAGCCATGCCAATAATTACAAGGATCGCAAAACTGTATATCAGCAAAGGTGTCGTACGTGCCTACCACAACGCCCTCTGTGGCTGCAGCAAACCTAGCAAGGATACAACGGTGAGCTCTGTTTGAGTAATAGTACCACCGCCATGATCGGATAACAGGAGAGCTGGGGTTCTTATGTCTGTTATAGATGCCGCCACCATCTGTTGGGTGGGTGTTGTAAAGTTGTGCTGGGAACAGCAACTAGGCCGTTGTTCTTGTAATGTTGTGCGTTGTGGTTGTTGTTGTCAATCGCCTGTCCATCTACACCTTGACGCACCTCAATGACAGTTCGTTCGACTGTTCCCGAACAACGCAGGCGCGCGTGCGTGCGTGTGCGTCCATGAGAGCTTCAGGGTGATGTGGATCGCAAGTTGTCGTCGCGTCGGTGCGCCGCAAGTTTTATTGCGCCGTGTATGGGTTAAACAATCAGTAGCTGACATACTGTAGTGTATGGTTGTAAGTTCTGTCTGTTTGGAAGCTGAAAATCAGAGGGTTTTTCCTTCAGAAAATCCTAATTCCGATCCTACACCTCTAGACACAATTCAGAAATTGCTGCTACGGTTTCTTCTAGTAGTCTAATCTATCAACCACATGCAGAAATCAGGAATTCAGAAGTTTGATGTTTCAGAATATTCAGAGCTCGTCCATGATACACAGCTGCAGCCGTTCCATTCTGTACGCGCACAATCTTATGCTCCGTCCGTATGTATAAAACAAACAAAAGGCAGCACTGTTCTCGCACACATGCTTCTTTATTGCTACAACAATCAATCAAAGTGCCGTTCTATACGGCCGTGTACCATACGGAGTACAGTACGTCTCCTGTGCTTATGAGCAGGTACTGTTGACTGGTCCATAGGCAGCGGCGTGAACAGTAGTAAGCGACACAGTGCAAAGCATTCAGGACTCAGGAGGTAGGGGTCCAATTTGAACAGATGTATTCCTGCTTGGTGACTGATAGGTTCGGAAAAGCTCCCGGAGAGCCGTCCTAACAACGCGATAGACGGCGAGGGTCCGTCCGAAATCTCTCCTTCCATTCCTGAATCCACCGCCTCAGAGTCACAGTCCGATGCAAGCTTCTTCAATTTCAATATACTCTGTTGTTAAATTGACATCGATATTGATTTTTACGATCAACTTTAATCATTTGTTTTTGTCAACGATCGAAATACGAATTTGAAAGATCGGCAGATATTCTGAATAGGATCGAATATGTGAGTATTGTGAAGCTAATCACGAAAAAGACTGACACGAGTGGTTTATACTGGTTCAAATCTTTCGGAGGATAACCCTATGTTCAGTGAGCGTGTGTTTTCTTACTCTGGAAACAAATATCTTACCCTGTCGGACAGGTTACATATTTATACGAGGAACATACCTATCATAATAATGACAATTACTATGTTATAACACTAATAATGTCTATTTCTAATTATAACGAGCGCGGCTATTAAAAGTAACGGTCCTTTAATTGACGTTAACTCCTTGGAAATCAATCATGCTTCAAATGCCACGTTGTACGTCGTGGGGTCATGGGTAGCCGTTCCACAGATGACCATTCGTTTTTGGGCCAAGGCCCACGAACGTCTTCGGTAAATCTTGGTTTCGACCCACGCTTGTTCGGAAGACGAAAATTAAGGCATCGATATAAACCCGTAAACACGTCTCCAAATGGCTGCCTGCCTTCGGTATTCGGTAACTTGATCAATAAGATCGAACCTACCTCCTCTCTGTCATTGCTGCTGCAAACTTAGGGAGGTGTTCAAATTACAAGAGTCGATGGTTAGCTTCAATTTTCGTCTTTACTTCTGTCGCCTCGATTCCTACTTCTGACCTGTCTGAGCGTTGTGCTTTTCACTGTCAGAGAGAAAAGACCAGGTGTCTTTGAGATCTCGAAAGATCCTTTTCACTTATAAATAGGGAGGACGGGATAAAGTTTTTGAAAATACTTTTTTCTCTACTCCTTTCAGATTCTTGCGCAATAACTGCACAGACGTAACTATGGGCAAAAAGCGCTCCGCCAAAAGGATTCGATCTTTGTCAACTAGTGTTGAAGATGATTCTTCTTCTACAGGGGTGCAGGAGCCTTCAGCCCCTGCTGTGTCAAGGGATCCGACGGATCATATTTCTTCTCTCAAGTTACCCACCATTAAAGAGATCTATGAGGTCTCTCCTAGTGGGTTTCGTGAATTGATGGAGGAAGATGACCTGAATGTTGTGAATCTAAAGGCTAATCCCGATACTTCTGTAGATACTGAATTTGCTCGACGTCTTCATGTCGAATTGAATAAAAGCCACCGGAGGGGTCTAAACCCTGATGAGGTGGTAGTCTTAGTGACTCTGAAGGAGAGGAGGACGATGGAGAGAACGAGAGCGCTGAAGCTACTCCTCTGATTTTTCCTCACTCAAGACATCATTTCATGTATTCCTTAAGGAGAGGAGAAGAAAAAGAAGCGGCTGACCAGGAGAACCCTGGTCCCTTGAAATCATCTCCCCCCTCTTGTTGCTCAAAAGAAGTCTCCGTCCAAGAATGAAGGAGATGATAGCTCTGTTTAGGTTTAGAATTTTTTTCTCTTTAACTGGAGTTTTTAGACCAATAATGTAACTGTGATAGTAAAAAAGTCTTGTATCATCTTCTACGAAGCTTCCTTCATTCCAAAAATGTGTAATGCTGAAGGATTTAGATATATCTTATGAAACATTTTTTAAGAATTCTGAATATGTTCTTGTTCGGGCTTACTTTTCTTAGCACATTACTGTAACTATGGTTAACCAAACCGTTCATACTCAAGATTAGTCTCTTTGGATGTTCAAATATTGATATTTAAATTCTTCAAGCGCGTTAAGCACCTTAGGCACATAGAGGCACAAACGACCGAACCCATTTAGCGTGTTTGAACACATCAGGTGTTTGCAACATTTGTACCCAAGCCTCTTGTGAGCGTTGAGCTCATCGGGCATGGAAAAAAGGATGCCGTAGGTCTCTTTTGCAGTGCGTTGAGCACTTCGGATGTTCGAGCATTGAGCTCCTTGTGTGCGTTAAACACATCGGGTATTTGTTGCTTTTCCTCGGACTGATAATTGTTCGAGCATTGAGCCCCTTGCGTGCGTTAAGCACATCAAACATTTTGTCGTTTCTCCTCGGATCAATAGCTGTTCGGGTATTCAGCCATTTGCGTGCGTTAAGCACATCGATCATTTTGCCGCTTCTCCTCGGATCGATAGTTGTTCGGGCATTGAGCCATTTGCGTGCGTTAAGCACATCGGGCATTTTGTCACTTCTCCTTGGACCGATAGCTGCTCGGGCATTTGGGGTTCCTTCCTAAAAAAGCTTTGTCGATTCAAATTTCAATAACTACCACTGATGTGTCTTTATAGGCTTGACACCGAGAGAAAGTTTTTTCCACTATCTCAGCGCCGTTCCCCATTTCTTCTTTGCAATCCAAGCATCGTCACTTGAGCGACACTCTCCACCCTCAAATCGCCTTCTAAATTATGTCCTCGCCCAGACATTTAGAATCTAGTAGTTCTTCCATGTCTCCTCCTCCGGCTCACAGTGCTATGACCTCTGGAAATAAAGAGGACAAGACAAAATACTGGAAGACCACCACCATGACTCAGAAGAGGCTGAAGAGCCTCTATGACCGAGGTATTATCCCTGAATTTGTAATATCTGAGATTTCAGAGGTTAAGGATTATGTTGGGCCTTTTGATGAACAAGTGGCGGTTTTTAATCACACATTCTTTGTGCATTTTGTGTTTCTGCTTCGGAATTACTGTAATGCTCTGTGAATGCTGGCTGGGAATCGAACCAGACCTTGCCCTTTGAAAAATTTTGTACATAGCCTTTTACTATGGCAAACAAGTGATGTTCTTTTCGGTTGGCTTCACCCTAAGAAGTGAGAAACAATATATTGATCCATGCCTCAGAAAGAGCTGGAAGAGAAGTGATCATAGGTGGTTTTTGATGGAGATTCTGAACAAATCAGAAGTAAAGGGGAAGTAAATAATGCCATACATTGCTTCAAGTGCAAATGTTCCTCCAAATCAATCCAACAGAATCAGAGCACTCTTTGCAGAAATTCTGGAGCTCAAACGCAAGGGTCTGAATGAAAAATTCATTGTTGATGAATTTGTGCAAAGACGGTTGAATCCACTTGCGATAAGGCATCCATTAGCCTTTGGTTATATTGGTCTTCGGGATACAACAAGATCTTCTCCCAAAGGTAATCTTCAGTAACTTGAATAGTTGGTATATGCTTTCAGTTACTTGACACTCTGGTGTATTGAACCATTGCAGAGATTTTAGAAGACGAAGTGGTGGCTCGTCTTAAAGAGATCTTGAGTGATCACAAAGTCACCATGTCAGAGGGCCTTCCTCCACCCTTTTCTACTGCAAATTCTCCTCCAGATGTACTAATTACTCTCAACTGTACTGTATTGCATGTTCTTTACTTGTTCTGACCATTGATCTTTGATCAAAGGGGAGGTTTGCCATTAAATCAAATGACGTTGATGTTGTTTCGATAATAATAATGATGATGAGGGCAATAAAGAGACTGTCGGGGATAACATTCTCGAATAAGATCAGGCTGACACTTTGCGTGATCTATCTGGGGAGGCAGTGAAACTTTTATCATATGAAGAATTGCTAGGTGCAAAACCTGTGACTGGGGTCCCAGAGCAACAAGCTTTAACTCCCGAAGAGGATATAGCAGTGAGGGCCTTAGAGATGCAGGCTGCAAGTGTCTCTATAAGGCACTCTTCTACTGCTCCCAAAAAAGTTGCTCCAACTGGCTCTAATACTCCTCAAGTAACAACTCTAAGATCTAGTGTTTCAACCCCTGCACATACCATGGCTCAATTCTCTCCTCATCCAGTGCAGTCTGGTACCATCAAACTTTCTCGTGAATCAGAGGCAAAAAATTCTTATCTTCAGAGGCATTTGGTTTCACTCAAATAAGTTTTCACTTCTATTTATAAAGGACTTTACCTTTTTAATCAGAGGAATGAGAGCATCAATAGGACCTAAAGAGGGCTATCAAACGATTGAAGTGAAGAAAATTGTTCACACGAGGTATGACCTGGACCAAACTTCCTCCTTATTGACTTTGAACTAACAAATTGTTAGCCTATTCAGAGTTTCTAGGATTGTTTCTGCCATTGCTTCCCCAAGGACAGATGAGGCAAAAGAAACTCTAGATGATCATCAGAAAGTCTTCTCATCTATTTGAGAAGCTGTTATGAATTTATCAGATATCCTGTAGAAACAAGCTGATGTCTTGCGGACACAATTGTCGACTCTTGCACTGCTGTTGCATCTTCAATTGATGCTGCTGAAGAAAAAGCAAGATTCCTGGCAGTAGATTATGCAAAATTGCAAGAGAAGTTTTCTAGCTTAAAAGAAGTGACAAAGAGTATGTGCCAATGTTTAAGCAACATAACCTGTTTTGTTCTTTGAACTATATCTTATCTGACTTATATATGCAGAATTGGTGAAGAAAGCTGATGAAAAGGATAAATAGATCCAGAACATATCAAAAGAACTCAAAAGAGCTAGGTCAGAAATTACCAATAAGGGCAAGTAACTTCAAAAGGTGACCACTGAACTAGAGACTGTTAAGTTCAAGTTGGAAGCTGCTGAAGCTGAAAATGATAAATTACAGAAGTCATCATCTTCTGAAGATATGGTCACTGGAGCATCATATATGCTTGTCTGCACTAAAAGTCATTATTCTGATCTGGATGTTTCTTTGATTTATTCTAGATTTTAATGTTCCTCATCTGAATAATGCCACAAGCTTGTAGAAGATGTGGTTGATGTTACTAAGTCGTTTATAGATGATCTTAGCAGTACTGACCACTTTTCAGAGGAAAACTAATGTGATGCATGTAGTATATATAAATTGTAAATTACACAATCATTTATGAATCATTTATAAGTATGATATACGTAGCCCCTTGCTTTCTGTACGCAATATATATCTGCGTGTAGAAAGGAACTTAGAGTAAATCATATGCACTCGATAGTTATTTTAGGACTTCAGCCTTGTGAAAAGACATCCGTGTCTAAAATTGCCATAATCAAGAGATATATAGGCTGTGCCCATTGTGGGTTGATGTGATTAAGCTCGTAGCTATATAAGATAGTTGTTTTGAGAAAATCATTCCTAGAGATGGTCGCAAGGGTCTATCAGAGTCATATCTTGTGTAACCGTCCGGCGGCCAAGATAGAGTGCTCAAATGGTGATCTAAAAAAATCATTGATTATAAGTGGCTGCAAGTGCCTATTAGAGTCATATCTTATGTTACTATCTGACGGCCAAGATAGAGAGCTCGAATGGTGATCTGAAAAGATCATTGATGATAAGTGGCTGCAAGTGCCTATTAGAATCATATCAAGGTCATATCTTGTGCACTCAGTCTCTTCGGCTTGACTTTTTTTTGTAAAATATAGCACCCGATGAGAACCCAAATGCACTTCCGAAGGCAATACTGCATCAGCCCCGTATACCAGATTAAACGGTGTATCTCTGGTGTCTCAACTCGAGTTTGTGTAAAAGGACCACAATACTGTAGGCAGTTCTTGGACCCAATTTCTTCCTCTAGCTTCTAGCTTTTCTCGCATTCGCTTCTTCATCCCTTGAATGATCAAACCGTTGGCTCTTTCAACTTGGCCATTGGTTTACGGGTGAGCTACCGAAGACACTGAGTGCTGTATCTCGAAGCCAGCACAGTTCCGCTGAAACTTATTTCCTTTGAATTGGGTTCCATTATCTGTGATGATCCGTTTTGGAACTCTAAAGCGCATAACAATTCCCTTCAAAAACTTGGCTGCAGCTTCTTGAGTAATGTTTGCCAGTGGCTTAGCTTCTATCCACTTGGTAAAGGTATCAATAGCCACAATAATGTGCTTATATCCTTTTTGTCTCTTGGGTAAAGTATCGATGATATTGATTTCTCAGATAGCAAATGGCCAGGACAGAGGGATGGTATGTAGGGAACTAGCATATTTAGTTGTTTGATACTGGAAAAATTGGTAGTGACTGCATTTGCGTACTAGATCAGTGGCATCTTGATTTGCTGTCGGCCAGTAAAATCCATGGCAGAATGCTTTTTTAACCAAAGTTCTGAAAGAATTATAAGAGCCACAAACTCCTCCACGTATATCATTGAGCAGTTGCATACCTTCATCTTTAGAGATACACCTCATCAGCATCTTATTTCTTTTTTTTATAATACCCCATCAATAATGGTGTAATTTTTGGGGAGCAATGCGCTCAGTTGCCGAATCATCATCTGTAATTGGATCACCTTAAATGAATACTCTGATTGAGTATCTCAAATCTTCGGGCTCTTCAAGATCAAGCAAAGATATTTTATGAGCCCCAGTGGGCACCTTAAACAACACAGATGGTAGTAAGATTTTTTCAATAATAACATCATCGGGTATTGTTGATCCGAAAGAGGCCACCCAAGCGAGATGATATGCAGCTTGGTTATCCAATCGAGGAATGTATCAGATTTCAAATCCATCTAAAGAACTTTCTATTGCCTGAACAGCTTTTAAATACGCAACCATCTTCTCATCCTTTCATTCATACTCTTTATAGATCTGTCGAGCCACCAATTGAGAATCGCCTCAAATCAACAATCTCTTGATGCCTATGGACTTAGCAATATGCAGGCCATTAATCAAGCCTTCATATTTCACAATATTATTAGTGGCATTAAATTTCAACGGAAAAGCATACTTCAAAGGCTCCCCTTCGAGAGGTTTCAACACAACACCAGCTCCAGCCCCTTTTAGAGTAAAGGAACCATCAAAATATATCACTCAATGATCGGGCAATGCCTCTTCATCTTGAAGACTAGATGGGGTTCATTCAACAATAAAATCCGCTAAAGCTTTTACTCTTAATGGCTCTCTAAGGTATGAACTCTATATAAAATTGTCCCAACTCTACTCTCCAATGAGATATGCGTCCAGTAGCATCTCTACTGTATAAAATACGAGAGTGGGCGATCAGATACCACCTTGATCGGATGTGCAAAAAAATAATGCTTCAACTTTTGGGATGTCATCAGCACAGCATATAACAACTTCTAACCTTGTGGGTATCTTGTTTGAGCATCCTTTAAGATTTCAATAACAAAATACACTGGTAACTGAACTGAACTTCCTTGATCATTTACCCGATCTCCTGTCAGAACAGTACTAACCACTGAATCCGAAGCTGCCACATAAAGCAACAACTCTTCTTCATGCTTTGGTGGAAATAGGGTAGCCATATTCTTGAGATATTGCTTCAGCTCTAAAAAAGCCGCTTCCGCTTGACTATCCCATTGAAATCCATCTTGTTTGCATAAAAGCTTATAAAATGGCATATCTCTTTCTCTCGATTGGGATATGAATCTACTAAGGGTAGCCATCATGCCTGCTAGCATCTAGATTTCCTTTCAAGTTCGGGGTGGTTGCAGCTTTTCAATAGCTTCCACCTTCTTCGGGTTTGCATCGATCCTTCTTTCAGAGACCATATATCCCAGCAGCTTGGCAGAAGATATCTCGAAAACACACTTTTTCGGGTTTAACTTCATCCAAAACTTTCGAAGATTATCAAAAGTCTCGGTGAGGTCCGTAAGCATATCCCCCCGCTGTTTGTACTTCACAACGATGTCATCAATATATGCTTCGACATTCTTTCCGATTTGGTGTTCAAAAAATCATATAGACACATTTTTTATACGTAGCCCCGGTGTTTTTGAGACCGAACACCATTTTCACATAATAATAAACTTCGAAAGGAGTGATAAATGCAATTTTTCTTCATCTTCAACTTGCATGTTGATTTGATGACAGCCGAAATAAGCATAAAAAAACTCAATAATTTGTTGGTGGACGTTAAGTCCACAATCTTATCAATTCGAGGCAGAGAATACTCATTTTTAGGACATGCTTTATTCAAAGACGTATAGTCAATACATATTCACCACGAACCATCGGGCTTTTTCACTAATATAGGATTTGCTAGCCATGTAGGATAATCTACCGTTTTAATGAACCCGGCTTGTAACAGACTAGTGATTTCTTCGCGAATGGCCTCGCGCCTGTCTGGAGTATACCTCCATTCTTTTTGCTTGACCGGCTTGAGAAACGGGTCAATCCCCAACTTGTGCTCAATCACCTCCCTGGAGATTCTGGGTATGTCCGAAGGTGTCCTTGCAAAGATATCGGCATTTGCTCAAAGGAAAATGATGAGCGCAAGTTCCTATTTCGGGGATAAGAAACCTTCTATGACAACTTGCTTCGCTGGCTCATTAGGGTCCAGCGGAATATTCTTGTTCGGTGCTGGTGGCAGCACAATTTCTTCTTCAGGAGCCGAGACTTTAGGAAACGGTACTTTTAGAACTTTGATAGTGAGTTTTGATACAACAAATACAGCACCACCATCTATTCGGGCTTGCTTGAAAGAACTGGCTTTCAAGACTCCTTGCTTGAAGTGACCTGCACAGGTCAAAAAATTGATGTCGCACTTGACTGACTCTTTAAGATCAGAGACGATCCTGATGACCTCTAAGGGTCCAAGCATCTTCATCGTGGCGTAAGCTGAATTAACAGCAGCCATGAACTTCAGAAAAAATGGCCTTCCGAGGATACAGTTGTACGTTGAATCAAAATTCGCCACCTTGAAGGTGAGGACTTCTCTGTGCTTGTTGTCTCCGTGACCGCAAGCAACGGTCAGATCAATCTTTCCCAAAGACTTTGATAAAATCCCTAGAATGACTCCGTGGAATCTTTCATTCACAGGTTGCAATGCTGCTAATGGCAAACCCATTTTCTCATAAGTACGCTTCATGAGGAGGTTCAAAGCCGCACCTGTATCGACGAGAGTCTTGGCAATATTGCTGCGGTGGATTGGTATCTTGACGACGAACGATAAGTTCCTGGTTGACAACTCTGTCTTCGGGTGATCTTCAGGGCCGAACGTGATCGAGACTTCATGCCACCGCATCTTTTTGCTAATGGGAACAGCATTGAGCACCTCTCGCTCGTACTTTTTGTACTGGATTTTAAATGGAACCGTAGTACTTTCACTGAAGATCATGTTAACTTCAGGGAATTCTTCTTCATCTTCCTCCTCGACCCTCCGACGACCCCTGGCAATAGCCTTGGGTCGAGGTACTGCTGGAGTTTTTGAAAAAAAAAATTCTTTTGATCAATGTAATAAGTGCAATCAGTGAAGTTATAGAACCTGGACCGATGAATCAGGCACCACTTATGTGCATCTTCGGGTCTGTCAAAGGGTAGCTTCTTCTTTTTGACGTTCACTACCTTTTTTTTAGCGACATTGAGCTCCCGATCATCAGATTTTTTGCAAAAGCTCTTAGTCTTGGCTTCTACCGTAACCTGGCTCGAGCTTCTGATGCTTTGATACAAGTTTTGGCGATTCACAAGAGGTGGCCCACTATTCGTGGTTCTTCGATGGCCAGCCATTCTGCGGTGTACATATCAGATACTCCTTCTATAAAGGCTATAATGACCTTCACATCTTCAATATAAGGAATAGAATTCCTCGTCTAACTGAATCTCTTCACATAATCTCAAAGACTCTCATTGGACTTTTGTTTGATGGTCTGAAGGGTTTCCGCAATCGAAGGCCTTTCAAAGGTCCCTTGGAAATTCTCGATGAAAGTCACATAGAGCTGATCCCAAGTCTGAAACGTGGACTCGAAAAGATTCACTAGCCACGATCGGGCTGGTCCTGACAGAACGGTAGGTAAGTAATTAGTCTTTACTCTATCATCTCCCCTAGCAGGTTCTATAACCGTGGAGTAAACCTGAAAGAATTCTTTAGCATTTGATGATCTGTCATACTTCTCGATCGGGCCTAGCTTGAATTTCTCAGGCCACCAAACTTGACGAAGACTTGGAGCAAGAGCCTTAAATGAACTCCGGCTCGATCAAGCCCAATGAGGAGCAACTTCAGCTGCCTCTCTATGACGCATGTTGACATCAATGTCATTGCACGCATCATGTCTACGCAGGTGATCATCAAATTGACCCCGTTGACTTCATTGCCTCTCGAGTCTACGCCGTAAATCTCTGACAGAGAGACGGTGTCCCTGTCGGGGAGATGTGACCGAAGCAGAGGGTGCTCTTCGGGAGGATATACCTCCATGAGAATTACCACGGCGTGAAGTCTTAGGCCGATTTTAACCTGACAGCATAGCATGACCTATGCGATCCGAAATCTCTAGTCCTTGCTGAACCAATGACGTCAAGGGCGAACCATCAGCTGTCAAATGCTGCATGCACTCTAAAATTGTTTAGAGACGAGTAGCTTCAAAATCAGTTTATAGATTTCTTACCAGAGGACTCGGCAAGTTGGTCCTGTGTGCACTAGAACCAATGGTGGAAAGATTACTCGATGACCCAGCAGAAGGTGCTGGATCATTCCTCTCAGCCACATTGATCTGTTGCATCTCAATGTTGCGATTCCACTTCGGATACCCCATTCTTCAGGGATAATCCTCATCGGAGCCAAAATCATCTTCGATGCAGTCGCTGTCGCTGTTGCTACTGGAGTTGTAGCATTCCAGCCCCAGCCCAAAGAGCTTGCCATTGACAAGGTTAAAAATCACCTTGGACTAGGTTGGTAGCTTCTTAAATTGATCCTTTGAAGGACCAACAGATGGTTGAGATCTGAGTAGAACACTCAAAATCTTAATCGTAGTAGGCATCTCAAACGAGATCTGAGAAAAAGCTTTTAAAAACTCCGGACGATGGGCCAAAGAACCTTCTTCATCGGCGACAAAAACCAATGTTTCAAAACAGAATGTGGTGCCAGCCGAGAACACGAGGTTGCATGTGGAAGCCACGGATGAAAGTTGGACTAACTTCACCTCACACTCCCCTTTCTGGCGCGTCTCTGTCGACAACCAAAATACGAGTTCGAGAGATCAGCAGATATTGTGAATAGGGTCGAATGCGTGAGTATTGTGAAGCTAATCACAAAGAGGACTGACAAAAATGGTTTAAACTGGTTCAGGCCTCCCGAAGGATAACAACCCTACGTACAGTGAGTGTGTGTTCTCTTGCTCTGGAAACAGATGTCTTGCCCTGTCGGGCAGGTTACATATTTATAAGAGAAACGCGTCTCCTGTGGTAATGACAATTATCACGTTATAACATTGATAATATCTATTTCTAATTACAACAAGTGCGGCTATTAAACGTAACGGCCCTTTAATTGGCATTAACTCTCTGGCAATCAATCGTGCTTTAAATATCGCGTCGTGTGTTGTGGGGTAATGGGTAGCTGTTCCACAGATAACGTTCGTATTTGAGCCAAAGCCCACGAATGTCTTCGTAAATCTTAGTTTTGGCCTATGCCTATTCGGGAGAAGAAAATTGAGGCATCGACAGTCTTATTCAAAAAATTTGCTCGAATGTATAAAATTTTGAGTTGTGATTCAAATAATTTTAATGATAAATCAAATTATATCAAAATATATAAACTTTATTAAATTTTTTAATAAGATAAATAGTTAAAGTTGAATTTAAAAGTCAACGACAATATTAATTAAAAAACTGAGAGAGTATGTAGTAGTATTAGGCATGAGGTGTTGTAAAAAAGAACACGGTGAGGTGAGAACTGAGAACTGAGAACAGAAAGGGCAAAATAACAGTGACCAATTAAAATCCAAAGGAGAATCTATTGACAGCCACTGTTCAGTGGTGGCAGCAGTTACGGTAAAAACTAAAATACCCACGTCCGAAGTGCGGACGGCGCCTGGCTCCACCGCTGCCCCATGGGGCCCCCCTTGAAAAAAAAACGTTGGCGGGGGGAGGGGGGGGGCGCTCACGCGAGCGCCGATGGACGGGGCTGGCCCTGTTCGCAGATGCGGACGAGGGCAAAAAAAAAAAACCGGGTTAGTTGCCGCAGCAGGGCTATGGTGAGAGCAGTGTGAGTAATGTGAGTGGGGTACTCGTGGAAAGGCAGCAGGAAAGCGCAGCTGCGTCGAGCGAGAATTTGCAAACGTGCAGAGCTGCCATGTAAGGTTTACAAAACCATTCAAAACTGATTAGTTTTTGTGGTTTTCGATAAAACCAGTCCGGTCTGGTTTAATCAGACAATCGGTTTTTGTTTTAAAATTTTAAAAAAAATGAAAATTTGAAAAAAAAATCGAAATACCGAAAACCGGTAAAACCGATCGGTTTCGAATTTTGAAATTTGAAACCGTAAAAACCGAAGAAACCAGCCGGCTAACTGGTAAAACCGCTCGGCTAACCGGTGAAACCGACCGGTTTTCTGTAGCAGTTTGTTCAAATTTTAAATTTTCGATTTAAAACCATTTTTGATCGATTTTTTCAGTTTTAACGGTTTTCGTTAAACCGATCCAACCGCGACCGGTTTCCACGCCAGTGTGCACGGTTCAGTTAAATGGAGAAAGCGCATGCCTGGCTCGCAGTCGCAGACGATGGAGTCGCAGACTCAGCCACAGGTGGTGGATGGGTGAGGGAGTGAGTGAGAGCCGCCCAACTCTCTCGTGCGCTTCAGCCTTCAGGCTTTTCAGGGGCCAGATGTGTTTTTGTTTCGGTAATATGCTAGGAGTATATGGTTAAGTTACATTCCACGTATGCTTCGTTACTACTCCTACTAGCAGTAGTTTCTATTTGGGTTTTCTCACCAAAAGAAAATCGTCTCTCAGCGTGTGGAGGACCGAGGATTTTTTTTTAAAAAAAACCAGCTCATCCTCCGTACCCATAAAGTCGCGTACACACGCGTTCATGCACCTCGTGTCACGCACGAGCAGACTCGCTGTGCCATGCCAATCACGTATGGGCTCGTAACTGCAGCGCCGGGGAGACGACTACGACGTCGACCGCGACGGTGTCCACGCTCTATCCCTCTCCACCCTCAGGCCCGTGCATGGCAGGCCAGGCTCGTCTCTTTCCGTGGCGTGCAGGAGAGGAGAGCTCGAACTGGACTCTCGAGAGCGAGCGCACGTCCTGACGAAACGATCGTACGCCTGCTGCCTCGCCTCGTTCCGCACTGCTGTTGGTACTCCTAGCTAGGGCGGTACAGTACTCCTAGACGTACCCGTGCATGCTTCCCAGACGAACGCTGTTCGCGCTGATGGCCGTGTCCAAATCTGCCGGGTGCCGGCCGCGGACAAAGGTTACTGGCCGCCGCTGTGTGCGTGATACGCAGCGATCCCGCAGCTGAGTGCGTGATACGCAGCGATCCCGCAGCGGAACACCCTACTGGTTAGTGGTTACTGAAACAAACGTTTGGGAGGAGGAGGACGAATAGGAAGCGATGGCCGACGTGACGGATATACAGTCGACAGGGTAGCGAGCCGGCCGTGCGCTGTTGCTGGACTAGGATTAGTAGCTCTTGCCGGTGAATCGGCTGCTTTTTCCGCGTGATTTGCCGGAAGCGACGTGGGGTTCGTCTTCGTCGTCGACAGCGGCATGGGCGCGACGCGAAGGCGCGATCGAAAGCGGAGGAGGCGCTTAGCTTAGCTTTCCATCGCATTGCGACATGCGCCGCGCTGGCGCTGCCTGCCGCTGCGGCAGGGAAAAGGCGACACAACGGCACTAGCTAGCTGGTGTCACGTGATCGTCTGGGCATTTTCCCCTTCCCTTTTCGCCGCGCCGGCTCGCTTCCGGCTGACGGACGGGCGGGCGATCCGCTGGAAGCGGCAGGCAGCGGGAGATGCTCCGCTCCAGGCGAGCTGGGCAGCGCGTGCTCCCTGGCACGGCGGGCCTTCCTTGCTTGCTATCCGATCCAGCTGCCGGTCGTTTTGACCAGATAGGAGTAGGTCCATCGGCTCGTCATCATGCAGGTGTTTGCGGACTGGATCGCGGAGCCTTTCCAGCGCGCGTGTGTCGTTTACGCAGCAGTGGCGCCGGTTCCAAATTGCTCGCATGTGAAACGTATCGCCAAGCACATACTGTAAAATTCTTTGGTTTCTTTTTCATTTTGAGGGCGTTCTGATGATTTCTTATAACTGATGTTAATTAGTAGAAGTACTAGACAAAAAATAATTATTTCGGCGTCTCGATCGCTCGAATTATCAATATCATTTTCCGTACAAAACAATAATATGTCTGCACATCCTACTCGAGTGCGTGGACCCTGTAACTGTAGGAGAAAGCGAGTCCTATGAAATGGATATGCTCAGCAATCAGAATTCAGAAGCATGAGTGCAGCAGCAGTTTTTTTTTAAACAAAAAGGAAACAAAACTATCTCTCAGTATTGTTAGAATTATCAGCTTAAGTTTTTTAGTCAACTAGTTCACTTATACTCTAAAAAGTAGTAGTAGCATGTCTTTTGTTTGATGGATTAGTAAGTACACTGAACACACTCGAGATGCCGTCTTCACATATTTCCAAGGCGACACGGATAAAGCACGTGCAAACACCGGAAATAGTATAAACCTGTTATCTAATCGATACCTTAAAATAAGATTTAAACTCACCTGCACAAGCATGTCAAACTTGACGTGCTGTACTTGCAGGAAAGGGTGACTGATGGCCGCTATTATATTATCGCCGCCATTTTCTTCCAACGTGTTTTGGACTAGCAATCTTCTCTTCCCAGTGTTCCGTTACTGTGGAGCAATAGCGAGAGGTACCGGACATGACAATGGTAATCTCAACAACTGTTCGGTTAAAAAGAGAGAAGAATTTGGTTTTCTGAAATACTACTACTAGTAACATGATTTTTTGGCATTCAGAGTTCTTGTTTTGGAATCAATGTTACCAGTTGTTGCCGCACCCGGCAGCAGCCATCCGGTTGTAATCTGGGGCTAAAGTTTGTGGCGGCCATGGTCCAAACCGCTGCACTGCAGCACGTTTTTGGCTGGTTGGGGTCCTCCCAAACTGGCAGTCGTCGCGTAAAGGATTCTCTAAAATGCGACACTCTACGAGTAAAAGTTGATTTGGGGTCTTTCCAAAAGGGAAAAAAAAAACAACGGGGGTACTGTGTTTCTGCACTGATTTGCTCTCAACCTTCTTACAGAGAAAACATAGATTTTTAAGTTATCTAAACTGAGCCGATGGAACTTCAAAATAAATCTGTGAAGAAAGAATGGGAAAAATATTATCCATGCACTTCTAGCTCCACTGGCGACTGGCCTGGGATAACCTTACTTCCACTTCAAGCTCTAGTCCCTCTCACAGCCTCTTGGACAGAAATGGATGGCCTGTGTCATGCACGCATGGCGCAAGTGGAAAACGATAGTGCATCACCTGCTGCCGCTCATGTGAAACTTCAACGATCACAGCTCACTGCTCACCCTGAAGAAACTGAGAGGAATATTTCTCCTCACTCACTTTACATTATCCAATGGCTATGCCATGCATTGCAGTAAGGCAAGGATGAATTATTTGGACCTAGTGCGAGTCCCTGTCACAGCCAAAGTTGGTCAAGGTCATTCTTTTGGGGAGTGAGGAGGATCTATGGTAGTAATGGGCAGGGCCAGTAAAATCCTATGGTTCATGTGTGATAACCTCAGCCCTTTATTTGGGTGGACTTGCATCCTGTTCACTGGCATCAGTCCAGATCAAAATGATGCAGCTGAAAGACTCCTTTTTGACGAGTGCGCGAAGTGTAGTAGGAGTATGTGAAGAGGTCAAAAGTGCCAAAACAAGTAGTGACATATTTTTTCCCCCACCACATCAGCGTCAGGACTGTAAAGAGATGCGAGAAAAGCTGCCTCTTTTGTTTGACAGCGTACACACATCTCTGATGAAACCAGTCCCCTTTTGGTCATCACGCAATCGTCAGGGGACACGGTACAGAACGATGGGCAAGAATCCTCTCCCTTGCGATGACATAAAACGTCTCCCAGCTCCGTCAGAAAACAAATTTAGATGATTACTCCTTTGTATTCACGTGAGATTTTAAATGACATTTTTTTACAGTTTTGGCCTCTGGCGTGACAATGACAGTAGAGGGAGAGAGGGAGAGACAGAGGGATCTGATTGGTCGTTTTCACCCGCCATGTCGTAGTACTACTGCACAACCAAGGTGCAAGGATTTTTGCAGGGTGTCAAGTTCAGAGTCAGGGGAAAAAGGTTCTGTTTGATTGCCTCAGTGGGGTGAAGCTGGCTCTTATTTGGGAGACTGATTTATTATAATCAGGTTGACAATGCACATGGGAGTTTGTTTGGTTGATTGTATAAAAAAAAGCAGATTAAGAAAAGATGCTGTTTAGTTGTTCGCATAAGTCTAATCTGTATGAGATAAAAATAAAGAAAAATAAATTATTTTAATATTTAATTTGTGCAACCATACTTTAATAATTTCTATTTAAACTTTATAGATCCTAATCTAATTTATTATATACTAATATATTTTAAAATAAATTAATTATTTACTTAATGACATCATTAATCAAACTTGTTTTGCATCTCGTGAGCCTGGCTCGGGAGAAATGGAAATCAAATCTGTTTCTCGGGAGCGAGGCTCGCACATGCGTTTGCACGTCGTAGGACAGGCCGGCGAACCGCACTGCAGCAAACCGAACACCCGACGTCTGCACGCGTCCAACCTGACCCGGTCAAATCCACGAAACCAATCAGCCCCAAAGTGCATTCCTCCAAGTGGTATCCTGCAGTGAGATTCTTCCCTCCGGTCAGTGAGTGCATCGATCTCCCTCGTGGACTCGGACAGGGTTTCACTATCAGTTTAAACCTTCGCGCTGATCGCGTATCAACGCAGTGCAAATGCAGACCTAATTAAGATATGCCGCTGCTGTGCTTGCAATGAACGAACAGTGATACTACTATTGTTGTTGGCAGCTGGGCAGGGATGGTCCATGCATGTAGAGCAGATGTTAAAGTAAGGAGGCTTTGATAAGACTGTTGAGAACAGATAAAAGGGGCTTAGAATTCCGCGTAGCTACCTCCCCCACACAACGTTCCTTCGTCCTCTCCAGTCTTCACGACATTTCACTCTTTCCTGATGTACACTACTCCTAGTACAGTACTGAGCTACGGAGTAGAAGTATCCAAGCATCTTGGGCTGCATGTACACGATCTTTCTGTTTCGCAGGGCGGAATTTTGCCGAAATTTACTCATCTCTCAGTCGCAGTGTGAGATGCCGCATGCCGCTGCACTTTGCGGTGCGTAGGCAAGGAGATTTCCGCCGGCCGCAATCTATTCGTTGATGAACAAGTAGGGCGGTCCGTACGCCCGGAACAGTCCTGTACATTTGAGTCTGTGTGCGGGCATGAAGGGGACAGTCGGGATCAAATCCACATCGGAGGACCAAGCCACGATCGAGAGGGGTTTCTCATTCTCATTTCCGGAATTAATATGAGCGAAATCGTGGACCATGTAGAGAGAGAGAGAGAGAGAGAGAGAGAGAGAGAGAGAGACGCATTATTATTTTGTATTTTGCTCATTAAAGTAGCGGTATAATATTGGCAACCAGGACAGGCCAGCCCTCACGAGAGAGAAGGCAACGGGGGCAGTATAAATTTTGGGCAGCTGTGGCTTTCCCATTCGGTAGTGCCTTGGCCTCACAAGTCACAGCCAGACTGAGAGAAGCAAGAAGAGAAGGCGCTAGCAGCGGTAGTAGCAGCGAGCAGCTATCAGCGGCTGCACCGGCCACGCGAGCAGTCACTAGCCAGCCAGCCGTGGCGGCCGATAGATCACGCGGCGTGAGCGAGCTCGACGACCAGCAGCTCTCGCTGGATCGCCGCCGCCTCGGCGAGCGATGGAGCAGCTGAGCCCGGTGGCCGTGACGCACCTGCTGCAGCACACGCTGCGGAGCCTCTGCACCGGCGACGCGCCGCTGCAGTGGGTCTACGCCGTCTTCTGGCGCGTCCTCCCCCGGAACTACCCCCCTCCCAAGTGCGTGCGTTATGAAAGCTCCCTCCTCCTCAACCTCCGCATATTCCCACGGCTGCTGCTAATAGCTAACGTGCTGCGTTCCAAAGCACATGTTTCTTCGTTGACTGACTGAGAGTGGCAGTTTTATTGATCCTTTGACCAGATGGGATCTCCCTGGCTCGGCGTATGACAGGACCAGAGGAAACCGGAGGAACTGGTAAGCGGGCATGTTTATTCTTCCCTTGTTCGCTGCTTGCGGACTTGCAGTAGAGGTTTCAAGCCATGTAGGAGTAAATGTTTGGTGTTCTTGCGACGAGCTTCACCTAGGATCCTGGCATGGGAGGACGGGTTCTGCAACTTCGCGGCCACCGCCTCTGCCGCGTGCGGCCAAGAGGGCGCTGCCGTCGCGTACGCGGCTGGGGACTGCGAGGCCGCTGTGCATCAGCAAGAGGCAGCAGCGAAGCAGCAGCAGCAGGGACTGCAGCCGGAGCTGTTCTTTAAGATGTCCCATGACATCTACAACTACGGCGAAGGGTAGGTGGCCGCCCGCCTGAGCCCGCCCTCAGTCATACTTAGTCAGTTAATGATTGTGTGTTTGCCTTTTTCTCTGTGTCCTGGTGCAGGTTGATAGGGAAAGTGGCGGCAGACCACAGCCACAAGTGGGTGTTCAAGGAGCCCCCAGAGCAGGACACCAACCTCATCTCCTCCTGGAGCAACCCTGCCGACTCTGTAAGCGTCACTAACCACTGATCCGATAACAGTAATCGCTGGCCATTGTTTGAGTGGCTGTGGGTAACGATCTGTGCGGCGTGTACGGCTTGTGCGTTTTTGCAGCATCCGAGGACGTGGGAGGCGCAGTTCCAGTCCGGGATCCAGGTACGCACTTTCAGGCGGGCCTTGACAAATCGCAATCTCCGGCTGGGCAGGCGAGGGAACCTCTGCGAGCCGCAGATAGGCGGCAGTGGCTAGAGTAGCTTACGAGAGTTGCGCCGGTGATGACGCCGCGCCGTGACCTGACCCGCGTTTTTTTTTTTTTTGTGTTTGTTTCACTCGCGTGTTCTTTGCAGACCATCGCGCTGATCGGTGTCAGGGAGGGCGTCGTGCAGCTCGGCTCCATGAAAAAGGTGCGCCACCTCTCCCCGTCTCCGTCGCCTCACCGGTCGTTTTCTGGTGCTCCGGTTCGCGAGAACCGAGGCGCGGCATCAGCATGTGCGCGACGTATCGTGCGCGCGATGCGATGCGACGGCCGCGTTCCATCGGAGCTTGTACGACCGGTCTGGCCAGCGTGTCCGCCCCGCGTTGCATGGCTAGGCGCTGCTGACGCTGCGCGTTGTTTCGGTGTTTGATCGGTTGGGTT
>BCLH01002412.1:3331-49053 GCA_001602315.1 Zoysia pacifica | reverse complement strand
ATTTAAATAGGAAAAATAATACTTGTCTAGTTGAAATGAGAGGAGACTGAGTTAGCTAGAGAAATTTTTTTTTTTTTGCTCATATTCTCTTTACAACCTCAGAACAGTGACATCTCTCTTATTTCTTATTTGAACTACTTGTAAAAAACTGTTTAATATGGATTGAAAATGATTTAGATATGAAGTTAACTATATTATAGATAATCAAAATATTTTAAAATAGGTTTAAGTTCTGGAAACACCGTATTGTAGAAACGTAGATTAAAATTGCATTTAAAAAATTCGAAATGATCAGATCCTACGTAAGTGGGAGCTATACGCATCGAAAATCTCTAATAATAAACATATTTGGAAGTATCAAACCATAATAGTAGGTTATTGTCATAATATAAGAAAATAATAATCTGAGTATAATACACAATTTCATCAACACACTTCACGCGTCGTGAAAAAGGGGCGAGCGACAACGCTCAAGGCGCCTCCGTTCCAAGCGTGTGGAAATGGTGGACCGTGGACGAAAATCGGGAGCAGCAAGCCACGGGCCCACGGCACGGCGACGCGGCGGCGCTTGCTTACTCTTCATCTCACAGAGAATCACACCCCACAAACTCTCCGCAAACTAGTCTCCCTCCTCAAACCCCCCGGTCAGATCGACCCTCTCGTCGCCTTGCCGCCCGCGCATCCAACCCCTAGGGCGGAGGAACCCCTCGGCGACGGCACGATGCGGATGCCGTGCTATTCGATTTGCGACTTCCGGTACGACGAGGATGAACGCGCGTCGCTGCTCCTCCACTGCGGCCACGGCTTCTGCCGCGCGTGCCTCGCCCGCATGCTTGCGGATGCACCCGGCGTCGTGCTGCAATGTCCGCGCTGCCGCCACCCGACCACCGTCGGCAACTCCGTCTCCGCGCTGCCGAAAAACTTCCAACTCCTCTCGCTCATCTCCCCCGCGCCCTCCTCCTCGTCCTTCCTCCACTCCGAATCGGGGTCGTCCTCTGACGGCTCCAATGATGACTTCTTCGCGCAACCTAGCGGCCACCCCTCTCCACCCGCCGCGCTGCCCGGATGCAGCTCGGTCGACCTGGCCTCGCATCCAGACCTCAAGTTCGCGCGCCGCGTCGGTAGCGGCCCACCTGGGCCTGCTGGGCAGGAGGTGTGGGCAGGCACACTGTCTCGGGGTGGCGGGGCCAATAGGTGCAAACACCAGGTGGCAGTAAAGAGGGTGCCCGTCCCTGTGGGCGACGTGCTGAAGGGAGTCCAGGAGGAGGTGGAACAACTCAGGCGTGTATCCTCATGGTGCCGAAACGTGTGCACCTTCCATGGTGCTGTCAAGGTTGGCGGGCACCTCTGCTTTGTGATGGATCGCTACATGGGGTCGATGCAGGCGGAGATGCGGCAGAATGGTGGGCGTCTCACGTTGGAGCAGATACTCAGGTGTGGCACTGTTGCATCTAAATATGGACACGTCTTAGTACTAGTTGATATATTTGATGTACTACTGATCACCACAAGAACCTAGCCTAGCAAAATTTATTCAGTTGCAATATCACACATCACTTTGTCTGTTTATGCACATACTCATATGTATACTTTTTAAAGCCGACACGCTAAAGAAGCACACTTAGCTAGAATGACCTATTGAATGTGATGATCGTATAGTTTGTTAGCTTGATTCACAACGTGGCAAGTTGTCTTTTGATTAATGTTATTATTCAATTTGATTTCGTTGGTACGGATACGTGTCCAGTTATCTTTGGGTGCATGCTGCTGGCTTCTTTGTCTTGTATTTGTTGCTATGTTGTAGCATAAAGGCTTTGAATAAGATGTGGTTGGTCAAAGTTAATGTTTTGGAATATTGAAGGATCAGTGCTAGTTTAATGAAAATTGTATTGGTTAGTTTGTGTTGAACAGTTTCAGTGAATAATACTACCATTTTGGATTTAATTTATGTGCTGACTCAATCCGTATCAAATTATCAGGCTGTAATGCTTCAGTTCTGTCAGTCATATGGAATGTTATCGCCATGCTTTGTTGGATATGCTGAGGACATTAATACTCTTTGTGACATTCGTTAGTGTTGAATGGATTCCCTAGAATAATGCATGCTGGTGCCAACTACATGAAATACTTAGGCTTTTCCACTCATATTTGGCACTGGCACATCTAAAATTATCGATAAACTGATACAATCTTTAGAAAAACTTGGAGCAAAACTCTCAGCAAGTTTTTAGTCCATGTTTTCTTTATTTGTGAGGAGAATTTTTGTTAGCCCTAAGTTTAGCTTGTACATTCTATGTGATTTTTGTGCTTAGAGGGGTATTTCTAATATTTTCGCTATTGTTTGGTACTACTGTAGCCAACCCTTTATGTGAAAACCGAATCAACAGCCATTTCATGAATCAGGATTGCCTGTCCAGTTAATGTTAACTGGGCAATGATTAAATTGTTGTCGTATTGTACTTAGGCAAATTCACTTATTACATGCTATGGTACCTTAATTCATTACTTTCCCAATTTTCCTAATATGGAAAACATATTTCACTTTCTTAGGCATGGGATTTCTTTGTAGTGTTTTAACATTTTCCAATGCAGAGTACATTTCAACTCTTATTAATCACCATAACAGTGCTGTAATGATACTTTGATGCTCAAATTCAAACATCATGGCGGTACTAACCAAAATTTTGGTAGATAAGTAGATTTCTAAGCTAGTTGGGTTATCCTTAGTGCCACTATGTCCCCAAACCATCTGATGGTGTTTAATGTTCCTGCAGAAGCCATCATGGGTTCAATGTTGATGGTTTTTACTAAATCAACTATGCAAACTAATTCTATGTATGTTATACTGATGTAGCACATTTGATGAAATTTTGTCATCTCAGCCAATAGAAAGAAACATCTGGCTGCAATGTGTTGAGAACAAATAAGATTTTAGTGCTTAACATAGTTGTTTTGTTTGATGAGTGTGAACATTGCCCTCAAGGATACACAGAATTTAGATGGAGTGAAACTGTCAACTGCCAACGCCATGTGTAGGAAGGATATTTTTGCTATCTTTTGCCTTAATCAGAGTCTCTAGCTTTTTACCTATTAGACTATTGTTGTGTTCATTATCTGCTGCATATAACAATATACTGATTGAGGCATTCTTCACATGTATCATTACTTTTGTTAGAATTGTTTGCTATTAAACTCTGTTGCACCACCGATGAATTGTTTTGAGCTTGACTTTTTAGGTATGGAGCAGATATTGCCCGTGGGGTTGCGGAGCTTCATGCAGCAGGGATTGTCTGCATGAGCATAAAGCCATCAAACATTCTTTTGGATGCAAATGGCCATGCAGTTGTTTCAGATTATGGTCTTTCAGCAATTCTGAAGAACCTCAATAGCAGGAGAGTACCTAATGACTCCGGCATGGCTGGCATGGATGCTACACTGCTTAGCCCAAACTATATAGCTCCGGAGGCATGGGGACCATTGAAAAAGTCACTGAATATGTTCTGGGATAGTTCAAATGAAATTTCACCGGAATCAGGTGCATGGAGTTTCGGTTGCACACTTGTGGAGATGTGTACTGGTGCTGTTCCGTGAGTAGTCTTACTATTTTGTTTGAGTTCCTTACTACTTTGTGAATGATGTGGTTAGATGCTAATTGAAGTGCAGATGGGCTGGGCTAAATGCAGATGAAATTTGTAAATATGTTCTAAAAGAAAGGAAGGCACCGCCTCAATATTCAAGAATAGTAGGTGTAGGACTTCCTGGAGAGTTGTGGAAGATGATTGGCGAGTGCTTACAGTTCCGTGCTTCAAGAAGACCTTCTTTCCAAGACATGCTTAAAACTTTTCTTCGACATCTTCTAGACATACCAAGGAGCCCACCAGACAGTCCTGAGTGGTAATTTATCCATCCGATTTTGTATAGCTTCATGTTGAATGCATAATATATGGAAACTGAAAGCTTTGTAGAATGTAGGTACAGTAGCAAACAGTAAGATATGATTGATCTAATCAACAACCATGCTCAGATTTTCTGATGCGAAGCATTCTAACCCATTACTTGCTAATGCAGTGATTTCACAAATGGAAGCTTACCCAATGGTGTGGAACCGCCCTCAATTCCGGGGATGGTTCACGATAATCCAAATGCCTTGCATCATCTTGTATGCGAAGGAGATGCTGCTGGTGTTAGGTTTGTCCTTGGTAACTTTTGTGTGGCTGCTTCTACAACGCATACTATTGCACACTGAACCTTTTACAACTTCCAGGGATTTACTTTCAAAGGCTGTCCTCGAGAGAAATGGTAGTGTAGCTTGTTCTCTCTTAGAAGCACAAAATACAGACGGGCACACAGCTTTGCATTTAGCATGTCACAGAGGCTCAGCAGAGCTCGTGGAAGCTATTTTGGCTTACCAAGAGAATGTAGACATATTGGATAAGAATGAAGACCCTCCTATAGTTTTAGCTTTGGCTGCTGGCTCTCCGCAGTGTGTTCGTGCACTTATTGGGAGGTCTGCTGATGTAAACTCTAGGCTTAGAGAAGGCTTGGGTCCTACTCTTGCCCATGTATGTGCTCATCATGGTCAACCAGACTGCATGCAAGTATGTAATCGTGCCCATTTCTTCCTGTTTCAGCTTGTTTGTTCCTATTTTAATATTCTGTTTGTGCCTTATGCAGGAATTGCTGATGGCTGGAGCTGATCCTAATGCAGTAGATGAGAAAGGTGAATCTATACTGCATATTGCAGTGGCCAGAAAATATACTGATTGTGCTATCGTCATACTGGAACATGGAGGTTGCAGGTCGATGGGCATACCAAATTCTCATCCTAAAACGTAAGAATATGTACCTAGGGCCCCATTGAAGGAGCAACTGAGTGAATCACTTTACAACACATGGTGTTCAATTATCCTTCTTCGTTGAACATGCTACCTATCGATTTTTATTTTCTTTTCTCTTGACATTTCAATCTGATGGTGAATAGGCCATTGCATCTATGTATTGAGACATGGAACATGGCTGTGGTACAAAGATGGGTTGAAGTTGCATCTGAAGAGGAGATTGCTGAAGCAATCGATATACCTAGCCCTGTTGGGACTGCTTTATGCATGGCAGCAGCTCTTAAAAAGGAGCATGAGAAAGGTAATACTCCCAGCATCCTGATTTATAAGTCGTTTTGGGTCTGGGCACAGGAAGTAAGGAGAATGGATAAGGTGGGATGTATAGAAAACTTGGAGAGAGATAGTGATGGAGAAATATTAGGAAGAGAGAAAGGTCTATTTGGAAACGAGAACGGCTTATAATTTAGGATGGAGGGACTATCTGACTTCTGCTTCTGCTCACACTTTTGGTTTATGACTATTTAGATATGATAATATGGATAAAAACCCTCTTCTTTTATCTGTTGCAAATCCTGTTTGGTGTAATAGTATGATTGGCTTGTATTTGCTAGAGGGTCGAGAATTAGTTAGAATACTGCTTGCTGCTGGTGCTGATCCTACATCACAAGATTATCCACATTGTAGAACTGCACTACATACTGCGGCAATGATCAACGACGTGGAATTGGTTAAGGTAAAGGCATCTGTGGTTAATTTTCTGAACATTTGTGTAGTGTTGTAAAAGAGTGACCCTGATGATACCCTCTAAATCAGTCTAGTTCAAGAATATGAACTAAGTTTTCAAAATCCCCACCACTTTTGAAAAACTAGTTCATTCTTTTTTGTACTAAAGAGGTTCAGTGGGTAACCGTAGGTGCACCTTTTTACACCCCTAACTTAGTTGTTGTTTCGGGCTTTCTGCTTGCTATATCAAAATGCCTCCTTTTTTACTCGAATGACAGATCATTCTGGATGCTGGAGTTGGTGTGAATATAAGAAATGCTCAAAACACTACCCCACTTCATGTTGCACTGAATAGAGGTGCTAACTCATGTGTTGATTTGCTATTAACAGCTGGAGCAAACTGCAACATGCAGGTATATTAGTTTCCTGCACTTTCTTGGTATCATTTTCATAGATAATTTGGGTACAATGTGGTTGGCAACTTCAGTGTTTGCTCACTGAGTGCCTGTGGTACTAGCAATTATATGGTACCACTACAAATATGGAACTTGTGCCCAGCCTCTTTACTCTATCATTTATTATGATTTTTCTTTCTACTTGAGGAAGATTTCTGTTCTTTGCATCATCTGTTTTGTCACATTCTATTGAATTGTGTGGTGTTGTCATATTTTTTGCTTGGTAATATGTGAATGGCTTTCATGCCTTGCTATTTGTCACAGCTAGTAGAAAGTTATGCTCATGTTTTACTTGTTAATAGTAGCTGTGACTTGAAGCAATTTTATCCACGGAAAATTAGGCGCTAGGCGCTAAGCGAGCGGTTGCCCTCCGCCTAGAGCTTAAGCTTTCCTAGGTGCTTCACTGTAGCACACAAAATATAGGAAAAAAAGGAAAGTAAATGGATTAAGTTGGACTTGACAAAACCAAAGAACAAAATGTAAAGCCCGTATCCGGTGATGGCCCAGAAGCCCATTCTCCAACCTTATCTTCTTTCTCTGGCACGCTCGTGATGCTCCACCGCCATCTTTCTCTCCTTGAATCTGGACGGCGCCAACGGGGCCAGAGCCAGCACCTGCGATTCTCCTGCGTGGCCGTCTCCAGCACGACGCTGCGTCGCTTGGCCTCCCTCCCTCTAGCTCGGGGTCGTCGCCTCTAGCCCGATGCCTTGCCGCACGGCGTCCCACAATCTCGGGGTCCCCGCCCCCAGTCCGACACCGCGCCGCGCAGCCTCCCACCAACTTCGGGTCTGCGCCCCCAGGCCGACACCGAGCCACGCTGCCTCCCTCCCTCCCCCTCCCTCACTCAAGCTTGGGGTCCAATGCCTAGGTACCGTTTAGGGGCCTAGGCGGAGCGGTAGCCCTCCGCTCAGTGCCTTTATGCGCTTAAGCGAGAGTGTAATGCCGCCTTTTTTCCAGGAATTTTATAGTCATTAGCATGAATCGTTCGGACTTCAAAGGCACTCCTGGTATGTATTGATTTCAATGAAACTAGATGTGCCAACCTTTCAATGTTGTGCACCTAACAAATTTTGGCTTCCTAATTACTCTCTACCCAACGTTAATTGAGATATACCAACTATCTCATGATATCCCTATCAGATTCAAGGTTTCAGCATAGCCGGCGAGGAATAAGTATGGTGCCATTGATTCCCAAAATGTTCTGCAGAGCATAAGCTATAGGATCTATCTGTGTACTGATTACAGGTGGTGCATCTTGTTTAGTAGTGATTATATATATTAAAAAAATTCTTAATCGCTACTATTATATCAGCTATACTAACCTGGGAGATGGTAAATTTCTTGATGTTGTTTCTTGGTGATCTATTTGAGCTCATTGGTGACCCAAAGAAATTAAAATGTACTGTTAACCTTTTCTTTTTATGGTTTTGAGGAAGAATTCTGTGCTTGCTATTGGGCCTGTTAAATATCATACTCTTCAGTTTCAAAACAAAAATATCATACTCTTGATGAAGTTGCCATCAGTTCCATCCACTTGATATACTGGATATTAGATGCTCGTCCGTAGGAGTTGGAATTAGCTGCAGGTTCATCTTTGTGACAGTATTCTGCATAGTTTCTCTTACATCATTTGTTTCACTTTCTTCTTTTTTTGTTGAATACGCAGGAGAGCTGCGTATCTTTGTATTATAGAGAAAAATAGGATCGGCCCCTTACAAATCTAGCCACATCACTCTGGACCGAGCTGTGAGGGGCAGTATTACATTAGTAGTTGGTGGAGCGATTTGTCTGGTTAATTCCATTAACCACCACTAGACATCTACTTTAGCAGCTTCATTTGATTCACATTCTGATGGACCTTTTTTTAAATTGTGTAGTTATGGTACACAACTGAAATTCGGACAACATTTGTATTTTACCTTTATTGTTTTATTCAAGCTTGGTTTAATTACAATTGTATCTTTGCACCAAGTTTTATTATGGTTGTAATATTGTTATATTTATTTAATTATTAGGACGATGATGGTGACAATGCTTTTCACATAGCTGCTGATGCAGCCAAAATGATACGCGAAAATCTGACATGGGTTGTCAAAATGCTACAACAGCCAGGGATGGCTGTTGATGTGAGAAACCACTGGTAAACAACTAATGAATGGACCACATCCCCCTGTTTTGTACATTTTGGTGGGTGATTGTGTACTAGATATATGTTTCTATTCTCTAACTTTTCAAGGGATTTTCTGTATGTGTACTACATATATGATGCTGCTAAAGGAAATAACACTTGATATGAATTTTCTAAGCTGAAATTTCAAGTGCTGTTTAATGTTTTCTCTTGACTTTATCTGTGATTGTGCTAAGGAAAAGTTTGTTACGCAAAATCTGGTTGTTACCATAATGTTAACAAGTTTGAACAATATTCCTGTAAACTATAGAGGCTGGACACTGCAAGACTTTCTGGAGAGGCTACCACGAGAGTGGATTTATGAAGAACTGATGGAAACACTTGAAGACAAAGGAGTTCATCTCTCCCCAACTATGTAAGGATTAAGGAACACATGTTGTGTTGAATTTGCATTGAATGTCGGTTTTCTTTTCTTTTTTCTTGAACAGTGCAGGACTGCTTGTCATTTCATTGATTGTGAAAGAAGCATTACAATGACCATGAGGGGTAATAATTCCCCTCACCAAAGACAAACAGAAAAGATCATATGGATGGAGCCACTAACAAAACAAAAATGACGTAAAGGCAGAGCCCCTTAAACTTGAGTGTGAGCTAATAAGTCCTTCAGACCTCTGGCTCCTGCCAAGCACCACAGATGCCCCTCTTGAAATATATTCCACTCCCCCTGCATCAAACTATGATGATTGTTATTGAAAACACAGTCACAGCAATGCTTCCATAGTTCCGATCCAATTAGGGCCACCAAAGAGTTGACACATTTCCTTAGCTGCTCAGGGATAGCAGTAGCTGCATCCTCCCACCATGAACTAGAATTTGTGATTTCTGAACTAGGTGAAAGAACAGTGATACCGACCTTGCGAAACATAGAGTACCAACTCTGTTGCGCAAAGGAGCAGGCAATCAAAACAAGGTGAATCGATTCATTCTCCTGAAACTTGACTCTTAATGTTGCCGAGATTTGCCAGCCATAAAAACGTGACTCTTAATGGTGCACATGTCTTCCAAACTTGTTTCCAGGGTGCAAAGCAAATAGTACATGTCAGGTTCCTGAAACCCAGGTACCTGAGGCCCCGGCCTTCTCGAAGGGCCCGAGGGCCAAAACCGATCATCGAAGGTAAAGATAACAGGATGGGCCTGCCCGAGCAAGCAGACAGGTCAACGCACTGTAAAACCAATGGCCCACGAGTGGCCTGTCCTGGCTTTCTCACCCCCGACCCCTTGTTCATCCGATCTTGGGGGGGGGGGGGGGTCGAGAGCTGCAGTCCCACCCACGACGAGGGTCGGGAACCGCCTCAACACCCGACCACTAGGGTCGAGCACCGCTTCCAACCAAACTGATGGTTAAAGCGGTTGACAAAAAGGGATGTTCTCGACACGATCATCAGGCTATAAACAACCAATCAAAAACACATACCTCATCCGCCAAGGGTTCTCGTATCCCGAAACCCTAGCACCCTTGTAACCCAGCATCATCGAAGTCTCGAGGCTATTACAATCATCACCGCTGGACGTAGGATATTGCGCCTCGCAGCGGCTAGAACCAAGGTAAATCTTTGAGTCTCCTACTAGACTAGGCCACCTCAACGCGAAGAACATGCACAATCGTCTCCTCCCTACTACAAATTCTACTGGGTTGGTGGTAAAATCCACCGACAGTACCTATAAAGAAAGATTCATAGGCTGACTTGCATGAGTATACGCATGAATTCAACTATTGCTTGTACTGAGAGAGGACCTCTGAAAAATATATGCTTTTCAATGTATTTACAACCAAAACACAAACATGAATCTGCATTCGAGATGACATATATGACCATCCACAGCCCACATGTATGTCTTCTTGTCATATTGCTGTAATTGCGCTGCTTGTCATACCGTTGAGGCAGAGCTGCCACCACTATTAACAAAATACATAGCTGTTGCATGGGCCAAAGTATGTCTTGTCATCTTGGTGACATGGTGGTGAGGTGAATTAAATTCCTCTCATTCTTTCACCCCCACATGTTTGTAGTATCATGGCCTTAGCTGGCCACTGTTTGTTGACTAGAGCTGTAATTTGGTTAAAGTATCTTTTTATATGTTTGTAATGTATAATAGCATGAAAACTTTTCAAGTGTTTTGCCATATAGAGCTCTGAAACCAAACATTTTACACGCAATCGGATTGTTTCAAGACAGTTTGTTTAGAGCATGTGGGGTGTTATGAAATATATCTTGCTTTTATTGATCCATTTTCAAGTTCATTAGTTTGTTGCGCTTTTGGTACCTTAAAATATTCTATCTGACAGTATTGAAAACTACCTTTGTTTTATTTGACATGAGTTTGATTCTAAGAGTCTTACACAACTTTGACTATTGTGATCTCTATTCAAGCATTTGCCAAAAATTGTAATGATATTGACATACTTTTAACAACGAATCTGGAATTATATATTCTTAAAAGTTAAATACAGGTGTTCTAAGGTGACAGGTAAAATTGAATGGAGATGCTGCTTATTATCTTTAATAATGCTTTTGCTTAATTTTGTAAACAGGTACAAGGTGGCGGATTGGGTGAAGTTTAGAAGAATTGTTACTTCACCAGCTTTTGGGTGGCAAGGTGCTGGAGCCAGAAGCATTGGGTTTGTCCAGTCAGTAGTAGACAGTGATCACCTTGTTGTATCATTTTGTACTGGAGAAGCCCGTGTTTTGACTAGTGAAGTTATCAAAGTAATTCCATTGAATAGGGGCCACCATGTGCAGCTCAAGCCAGATGTTTCAGAGCCAAGGTAGATCAAACTTGTTCATTCTTTGCTATTGTTACTAGTGAATACACCCTATTTCTTGCCTCACACCTCATCGTGAATTGGATAGAGCAATGCATAATATATTCATTGGAGGAACAGCATCACGCCAAGAATTTCTTTTTGTTTGCTGTGTCACTTTGTTCCGTTAGTCTTTGAAAAAACATGGTATTATTTTGTTATTTGTGTGAACATCCAGATAAAAATTGCCAATTACTAAAAATCTAATATTTTGCCTCAGTTTACATTAAACAGGGTACTGGTGTGGACATCAAACCTTTGTATTTTGTTGGTTCCTGCAAGCAAAAGGCTCTAATGATCTTTATGGGCAGATAGATTCCTATTGTCTTTTCTGGCACTTACCATGCTCGTAACTTGTCGTTCAGTTTAACTTTGAGGATACCTGTCTTTCTGTATTCTGATTACATTAACTGTGTAAGTTTAAACTGATGCACTCTATGCTCTTAAATTAATGTGATTGAAGTGATGATAGCTTGCAAATCTTCTGCCATTTGCATACAGTGAACTTATTGCTTCTGCCTTCTTCAAACATCAAAACTTTATGATGTTATATGGCTGCCACCATTCATGTCAATGTTATTGGTGCGTTCTTTCAACACATAAACTTTTAGGGCATGGCCACCAACAATATCATATCCTAACAAATTGTAAAATGTCTTGAATACTAAAGGTGATGCTGCACTGACCTCACCATACTGTTTGGCAAGTGAAAAAAAATGTCATTTTCCTCTCATGATCTTTGTATTGTCAGATTTGGATGGCGCGGCCAGTCGAGGGATAGCATTGGGACAGTTCTGTGTGTTGATGATGATGGTATCTTGAGGATTGGTTTTCCGGGAGCATCTAGGGGATGGAGAGCTGATCCTGCTGAAATTGAAAGGGTCGAAGAGTATAAAGTTGGTAATTGGGTACGGTTTCGTCCCTCATTGACAGTTTCTGTACATGGCTTGGAGTCTATTACACCTGGAAGTGTTGGTATTGTATACTCCATCAGACCAGATAGCAGTCTTCTGTTGGGACTATGCTATTTATCCAACCCATGGCTGTGTGAACCAGAGGACGTGGAACATGTGGACCCCTTCAAGGTAATCTTTTCTGTAATTATGATTCAATTGCATATAGCTCATATTCTTTTGCCTGTGTTATTAAGTTATTCACCCATTACATTAAGGACCCCTTTTACTCTTCTATTGGGATCCTTTTTTTCTCGCCAAAAAAATAGGGATCCCTTTGATAATATGACAGCTTTTCTTTGCATGTTTACTTGACTACCTTTTGGTTTGGAGCTAAGCGACAAAACTCCTTTTAAGAGCCATATTGCCATAACATAAATGGTTACTATCAATTCGCTGCTGTTAAAGATCCAGCAGGGCAGCACAGCAATGATGAGCCGGCCTTGAATATATTCTTATATGTGGTTTTATGATGGCTTGTTTTTTGTTTTGCTTAATATGATTCCTTTTATCTGCGCATTTCTAGATTGGCGACCAAGTATGTGTGAAAAGATCCGTTGCAGAGCCTAGAAATGCCTGGGGTCGTGAGACACATCATAGTGTGGGGAAAATAGTAGATATTGAGAGTCATGGTCTACTTGTTATTGATATCCCCAATGGATCTACATCGTGGAAGGCAGATCCATCAGACATGGAAAAGATTGAGAACTTTAAGGTATAATACCTTTTTAACAGTTAGTAGGTTCTCTAGTCTTGCTGATGACTAGGTAGATTAAACTTGGGTTCTCATCTATTTGTCTTTGTAGGTTGGTGATTGGGTTAGAATCAAAGCAACAGTACCATCGCCCAAATATGGGTGGGAGGATGTGACTCGTAATAGTATCGGGATAGTTCACAGTCTAGAAGAAGATGGTGATATGGGTGTTGCTTTCTGCTTCAGAAGCAAGCTTTTTCTTTGCTCAGTTGCAGATGTGGAGAAGGCACGACCTTTTGAGATTGGGGAAAAGGTGCATGTGTCACCTTCCATATCACAGCCACGCCTTGGATGGTCTAATGAAACTGCTGCGACCATTGGAGCCATATCAAGGATTGATATGGATGGGACATTAAATATCAAGGTTTCTGGCAGAAAAAGCTTCTGGAAGGTAGCTCCAGGTGATGCTGAGAGGCTCTTGGCTTTTGAGGTTGGAGACTGGGTGCGAACTAAGCCAAGTATTGGGACCAGACCGACTTATGATTGGAGTGTAGAAAGAGTAAGCATTGCATTAGTCCATAGCATTCAGGACTCTGATTACTTGGAGTTGGCTGGTTGTTTCAGGAATGGAAAATGGTTGATACATAACACAGATATTGAGAAAGTACAGCCGTTCAAGATTGGTCAGCATGTTCGGTTCCGTGCTGGGATTTCAGAGCCTAGGTGGGGATGGAGAGATGCAGAGCCTGATTCTAGAGGCATAGTCGCTGGTGTACATGCTGACGGAGAGGTAAGGGTAGCCTTCTTTGGCACGCCTGGGTTGTGGAAAGGTGATCCTGCAGATCTTGAAATTGAGAAAATATTTGAGGTTGGAGTATGGGTTAGGCTGAGGGCTAATGTGAATCATTGGAGATCACTCAAGCCTGGTAGCATTGGTGTGGTGCACGGGATTGGATACCAGGGAGACATTTGGGATGGGACCATCCATGTGGCATTTTGTGGTGAGCAGGAAAAGTGGGTAGGGCTTTCTAGTCAGCTTGAAGAAGTTAACAAATTTGTTGTTGGGCAGCGTGTTCGTATCAGAGGATGTATCCACCAGCCAAGATTTGGTTGGTCCAATCATAATCATTCAAGTATAGGGACAATATCATCTATTGAGGCTGATGCGAAACTAAGGATTCATACACCACCTGGTGCAAGGGCTTGGTTGATAGACCCAGCAGAGGTAGACAAAGTGGAGGAAGAGGAGGAAGTCTGCGCTGGAAACTGGGTAAAGGTTAAGCATTCCATTACAACCCCCACATATCAATGGGGTGATGTGAAACAGAACAGCATAGGGGTGGTCCACCGGGCTGAGGATGGAGAGCTCTGGATTGCCTTCTGTTTCTGTGAGAAACTATGGGTATGCAAAGGATGGGAGGTTGAGAAGGTGAGGCCCTTCCAGCAAGGCGATGAAGTACGGATACGACCTGGTATTGTATCCCCAAGGTGCGGCTGGGGCATGGAGACCTATGCGAGCAAAGGTGAGATAGTAAGTGTTGATGCAAATGGAAAGCTGAGGATAAAATTTCGGTGGAGGGATAGGCTATGGATTGGGGACCCAGCTGATATTGTTCTTGATGGCGAATATGCCGAGGTTACTAATGGCTTTTATTCATAGGGTTTGCAGTATTCTTTTGACCCATACCTGATTTCTTGCTCCCATTTTGCAGTATGCCACATTTAGTAAGATCTCAATTGCAGTGGGGTTGCAAGTTGCACATAGTTATTATCATCTCATAGGCACTCGCGGAGTGTATTTCTTGTTGATAAGTAGGGGAATGAGAAGAGACAGCAATAGTTGCAATAGAGTTGATAATCACCACCTACGTTTTTCAGTTTACGTATGTATTATACCCATTGTACAGGTTTGTACCTGAACATCCTTTCCGTTACCTATGCAGAAATAGAGTTCATTTCTCTCTTCAAGAATCCTTTTGCATTTCTGTCCTTTTTCAAGGATCCTTTTACTTACTACTCCCTCGGTCTCCAAGTACTCGTTATCTTAAAGTTCACAAGTTTTTCTTTTTTACTTATTCTCGCTTCTTAATATACTTTTCTCTATTCGCAATATATCTCTCTTTTTCTTATTTTTAACATATCTCACTTTTTCTATCATCTTTAATCCGTGTGTCCACACTTAAAATAACAAGTAAAATGGGACGGAGAGAGCACATTGAAAGGTCATGTTGCTTGGATGATGCAACGAGATACACTTTTCTTACGTCCATTCATTACTACTGCAACTTCTATGGACAAATGATACAGAAATACTAAGGCCTCTTTGATACAGCTTTCAGCTTCTGATTCTTCGGATTCACTATTGATTCTCATGATTCTGTGACTGAAAGTGATTTATTTTAATTATCTAGAATAAACTTTTATAATCAGGATATAGAATCACTTTACAAAATCTGAAGAAGCTACTTTTTTCAGCTCTCAGCCCTTTAATTTATTTCAGAGAATAACTTTATAGAATCAAACAATAATCACTTCTTTAAAAAAACAATATTTGACAGAGTTTCTTTAATTTTGACTGAGAATTAAGAGCTGGAAGTTCTGCCAAAAGGGCCTAGATTCACTGAGGTGAAGCTATAATACACTGTCGGTCCTTATTCAAGTGTGACCTGAATATGCATTATCAGAGACACATTTTATAAAGTTTAGATGGTTGAATATGCATTTTAAAGAGTTTAAGAAGTTTGATGACACATCCAGGCAAGATCATAAACAGGTGGTGGTGCATTTTAGTCTACTTTCAACTTGTGCTTGATGGGCAAAAATGTGCACCCACATTGCTTCCTCTGTGGTTTCGCCACTGAAACTGCCGAATGCTATAAAAACCTCTGAACTGAAAAGAGAGCATCCATGGCACAGGCGTCTTAGAAAAATACTGAGCAGATGCGACGTCTAAAACAATCAAACTAAGCACATCTAATCGGTGAAAGCTCCAAAGATTAAGTCCTTGGAGTGTTGCCACCCGAGTTCGATCCCTGCGATTGGAATTATGGTCCTCATAGGGCATTCTCAAATAAATTTGCAGGTGCCTCTCATCATAACGCCACAAAGGAAAGTTGATGTTCCCATTACACATCAGAACTGGAAACCAGTGATCTCTCAAAGAACATGAACTTTGATACTGGTTATAGTTGCAGATTTTGTAGTGCGTCGTTGGGCTGTGTAGGTGTGATGTGGTGTGCGTGTGTGAGTTTGTGTGTATGAACAAATAATATAGCTACAATCAATAGGAGAGGTTAAAAAAATACAGAAGTTGCTATTGTACTGTCCTCAAATATAGGATTGGTCCATGATTTCATATTTTGGTGTAAGAAAGGACGTCAATATTTCAATTACAAGAAAGTAATTTTCTTTTAATCAGTATGATAGTCAACAATCCAATGCTTGTCCTTCATTCCTGATTTCAATATCAATTCCCCGGTCCCTAAGCCCAATGAGAAATTTTAGAATTTTGCACCAGATTTGCACGGCTGTCTGGATTTAACGTCTAATAGTATGGTGTTGCTGATACGGTGAAAAGAAGCAAAAGCCCCACTAAAAACGATATGCGTCCAATCCGCAGATTTTGTATGCACGATGTCCATAGGGATGCAGGATTGCGGGCCGGCACAAACGATGGGAAATGGCCCTCACATGAACCGTTCCTAGAGATGCGGAGTTGCGGGTCAGGACACACGATGGGAAATGGCTCTCACACGAATCGTCCTTAGAGATGCGGGGTTGCAGGCCGGCACACACGTTGGGAAATGACCCTCACACGAACCGTAGCGCAACACAATAGTGAGGCAGAGATCCCTCCCCTCCCCTTTCTGATCAAGTCACCCTCAGGAGAGGGGAGGATGCAGAGACGCGCAAAACGGATCCAAGGGTTTGAATTCGCAGTTTAAAATAGAGGTGCAAACAGTTGTACTTAAAGTTATCCTCTAGTTTTTATAAAAAATAAACTAAGTTTTTAAAAGTGGAGGATAAGTAATTTTATTTTTTAAAATTTCACTGTTCCTATTTTACACTTGTAGTTTAAATTCAAGATTTTGTAGCACATTGGAAAATAACCTAAGGGAAGTGCTATAGTACCCTAAAACAACACTGTTACAGAAATTATTGTGTAAGTATTGGTTCTATATCAAATTTACTGTTCAGCGAGCTCATAGTTACTGCAGCGATGAATGTGAACTACTCTCTCCGATTTTAAATTATTGACACCGTTGACTTCTAACATCAACTTTGACCATTCATTTATTCAAAAAATTTGTTACAATTTGTAAAATTATTAGTTGTGATTTAAATTCTACTAATGATAAATCAAATAATAACAAAATTTTACATATTTGAATAAATTTTTTGAATAAAATAAATAGTCAAAGTTGATGTTACAAGTTAATAGTGTCAATATTTTAAAACCGTATGTAGTATTTATTTTAGATCGGTTAGGAACATATCCTAGTTCACATGAGAGTAGCACCTCTTAATTGATTGATTCAATACAGGGACTGATTTGATGTAAAACCCTCCTCCTCCATGGTCGATCTGCCTCTCTCCGGGGACCACGGCCGCGTTCTCCAGAGTTCAGTCCCTCTCCTGCTCTCTGCCTTCCCCCGCCTACGTAAAATGCTTTTAGATTGGTGGCAATTAATTCTTTTGCTTGTTGGGCAGAACCTAGGATGAAAGTATGAAAACCTGTGCCCTTCATGCTCCAATGTCCATTTCACCCATGTGGAGGGGACTCTCGGCTAATGCGGAATTGCTGGTCTGAACGGCGGGAGCAAAATGCTTGTCGCTTGTGGGTTTTGGCTTTCTCTGACGTGGTGACGAGGGCTTAGAGCATAGTTGAGCATTTGGACCGTGCTAAATGGGCCGAATTGAGGCCCGGTCATTTTGGCATGGCTCAAGCATGACACAGCCTGGTCCGGTTCGTGCCCGAGCCAGCACAGGCCAGTTCGGCGAGCCATGCTTGGGCCGAAGGTCTAGCACGGTGGGCAGCATGGCCGGTCCAGCACGGTGGGCAACACATCAAGGCTTGTTTGGTATTTCATATTAAATAGATTTAAGTTTGATCCTAAAATAGACGGTGAGGCCTAGCGTGGTGGTAAGTCCGGTCGTTCCCACTGCATATGTTGAAGGCTCGAACCCCAAAAACTCCAATTTTTTGCAGCATTTTCAAAGATTTACCAAGTCTGGGCCGAATTCTTCATGGGCTGACCTGGCCGGCACGGCCCACTTCAGCATGGTTTCCACAATCGGGTCATGCTGTGGGCTGGTAGTGTAGCCCGCGGCCTGTTTAGGCACGGCCCGCACGGCCCGTCGTGCGTTAGTGTCCGATTGCCCAGGACTAGCTTAGACATATTGTGGGGGTTGGTTTGAGTAGAAACCCCTAGGGAGTGGTCCTTAGTTTCAGAACTTTGTAGCCTAATTCATGTGTGGTTTGAGTATTTGTTGACGTCGAAACGGATCTCAGGCCGACACACCACTCGCATGTCTGTGTGCGAAAACGCCGGCGCTTATTCAACATCAAATTTAGAGCAGCACCTAGACAACCCACCTTGGGAGGGACCTGATCCTCTTAGGGTTTATTCGGGCTCGGTCAGACCAGCCGGATCGGCTTCAAACGTCAGAGAGACGAAGGAAGAACAACAAAAAAGAATCGAGTGAGAGGATTAGGGTTTGGAGAAGTGCAAAATATAAAGACAAATGATAGGTTTGATTGGGATTTCCCTCGACTGGCCATAAACCTCTATTTTATAAAGGTGAGATGGTCTTACCGTGTCATGCCAAAGGCTCCGTCGTGTAAATTACTAGAACCCGAGAGGGCTTGCCGGACAGTCCGGCATTGTGCCGGACACTTCGGTGGGCTAAATGGTCAAATCCGATAGGGCTTGCCGGATGATCCGGCACTACACCGAACAGTCCGGCAGGTCAGATGTCCCAAACCCGAGAAGGATTGCAGGACTCTTCGGCAATGTGTCGGACACTTCAGTGACTTAATGATTTTTGACTGTCAACATATGCCCCCCTATTTTTTGGTGAAATCTCTGCACCATAAAACATTCTAATCACTCAAAAACCTCTAAGGGCGATGGTCCTCTCGACTCATCGGCCATTGCATCATCCTGACGACGATACCCATTGTATCAGCCATTTTCCTTTAGGCTTCTTGACACACACTTAGATGATACTTTTTCAAGTATCGGCCATTAAGGGCCCTAGGCAACGACTCTCCCCGCATGTTTTCAACCATGTATGCATTTTCGACAATAACCTTTACTACTCTATATGACCCATCCCAACTAGAAGACTATTTTTCAAACTTGTTGCTTCTTGAACCTACGGGTAGAATAGTTTTTCAAACTAATTCATCCACCTGAAAAGTTTTGGCCTTTAGCATCTTGTTGTAAGCTCTAACAACTCTCGTCTTATCTTTCTCAATTTCCTTCAAGGCACTCAAACGCTTATCGGTGACCTCATCAATATTGTCCACCATTAAGGTATGATATTCGCTAATGGACAAATCATTTTGCTTAGCTAACTTTAAGGCTCCTAGATTTACCTCGACGGGTAAAACTGCCTCTTGTCCATAGACGAGTTCATAAGGGGTTACTTTGGTGGCTCCATGTCTAGATATACGATTTACCTATAATGCCTCCAATAAGACTTCATGCCACTGTTTACAATGATCTTTTATCTTTTTTTTAATGAGCTTAATCAATGTTTTATTACTAGACTCGGCCTGACCATTGGCCTCAGCATAATATAAAGACGTATTGAGTATTCTAATTCTATAAGATTCGACAAACTCTTGAACATGACCAGATGTAAAGAAGTACTTTGGTCTGTAGTCAAAGTTTGCGGGATGCTAAATTTATGAATGATATGCTCGGTAAGGAACTCAATTACCTCTTTGTGTGTCATGTTCTTGAGAGCAACCGCTTCAGTCTATTTGGTGAAGTAATCCGTCGTCACTAGGACGAAACGGTGTCCCTAGAAAGGTAGATGATGTATTTATTCTATAAAATCGAATCCCCATCCTCGAAACAGTCATAGTATTATGATGAGGTTCATTATAGCAGCGGGTGCCAATTGAACATCGCCAAACCTTTGACACTCTTCGCACCCTTTGTAGTAGCGATAACAATCGGCAATCATGGTTGACCAATAGAATCCGGCCCTCCTCAACAACCATTTTATTTTTGTAGCCGATTGATGTGTACCACAAATACCCTCATGGACTTCCCCCATAGCCACTTTGGCTTCCTCATTACCTAAATATTTTAAGAGCAAATCGTCTCCTATTTGGCGGTACAAATTTTCATCAATGAAACTATATTTGAAAGCTATATGCCGAACTTTTCTATCTACGCTTTGGGTTGGACTACGAATGTATGAAATTATAAGAGATCTCCAATCAAGTGATTCGGCACTGTCATGGTTCGACGTGCTAGTATCCGAATCGTCTGGTTCTAGCATTTCAAGCGTCAATTTCTTAGTGACTAAAAATCTACCTTTACTAATATTGTAATCCGATGCTTGTTATGTCAAATTATTGGCTTTACTGTTTTCTAGCCTATGAACATGATGTATATGAAACTCATCTATTCCTTTGCTAACATCTAGGCATTTGTCTAGAATGGCATTCAACAATCTATCTAAGCATTGAAAATTTTCAGCAACTTGTTGCACCACTAACAATGAATCGCTGAAAGCCTCAACATATTTTACCCCCATGGATTCTAATATCTCCAAGTCGAACAACAATGCTTCATAATCGGCCTAGTATTGGTGCAATCATACTCTAATAGGTTTGAGAATTCAAAGTGTGCATCATGAGGAGAAACCTTGACCTTCTTTGCAAACAGATTCATCAAAATACAACTTTCAAGGGGTGAATGTCACATAACCAATGTCTAAATCATGCTTTAAATCAATCCGATGTTCAACAATAAAATTAGCAACAATTTGGTCTTTCATATATTTTAATCATTCATAAACCATATCATACTCAATTAATGCATAAGCTCATTTACCAAGCCTACCACTACAAATCGACCTATGCAACTTATGTCTAATAACATCGGTTTGACAAGCAATCACACAAGTGCTAGATAATAAATAGTGTCTCATTTTGGTGCAAGCATGATATAAGGAAAAGCAAAGTTTTTCGATGAGAGTGTACCTTGTTTCCGCATCAATCAACCGTCGGCTCACATATGTGATCACACACTCCTTCTATTTGGCTTTTTGTGTCAAAACAGCACCAACCACATCATCTTTCACCGCTATATAAAGACGAAAAAAAACTCCACCCTTGGCACCCTAAGAACCGGCGACGAAGACAAGTAATATTTAATCTTATCAAAAGCTTCTTGCTATTTTGCCTCTCAAGTAAATTCGGTTTCATTCTTTAACCGAAGAATGGGAGTAAATGCATTGATCTTTTCTGAACAAGTTGGATATGAATCTACTGAAGTACTTCACTTTGCCTAAGAAACTTTGCAACTCTCTTACATATGGGCGTTTGTACGTTTCTAATTGCTTCTATCTTCTTATGATCTATATCTATGCCCTTTTCATGGATAATGAAGCCTAAAAGCTTTTTGGCTGTATACCAAAAGCACGTTTGAGCGGATTCATTTTCAAACTGAAATGGTGCATTCGGTCTAAGGCAAGTTTCAAATCGGCAAGTGGGGATCTAAAACAGCTGATTTGATCACCACATCGTCTATGTAAACTTCTATGATGACACCAAGCAAATCATAAAAAATAAAGTTCATTGCTCTTTGGTAGGTGACACCCGCATTCTTTAACCTAAAAATCATGTCAACCCAATCAAACAATTCAATAAAACCGGGGCATCTAAAAGCAGTTTTAGACATATCATGTTCGGCCATGAAGATTTGGTTATAACAAATTTACTATTAAAAAAACTAATAACTCTATAGCCGAAAGTATCATTGATCAACATATCGGCTCGTTATGTCAGAATAAAAATGATCATGAGACCTACGCTCTAAAGACTCCATTATATAGATGGAACCCAAGGATAGTGATGAAAACCATAAGAAAGCAGTTCCAATTAATGATAAAGAAAACAATCGCACTTTTAAAGCATCACTAGAACTCACTTCTCCTAATTGAGCAATATATTGGCTAACGTGCTCCCAAGTAATTATACTATCCTCACCATTAAATTTGACTAAGTCAGAAAGATGCCATCCGCTAGGATAGGGGGACTGAATTAAAATATGTGAGGTATAATTTTTGATAAATCTGGTCTGGTCTCTTCCCTTAATGTCTACCCCTACCGTTTCATGAAATTGTTTGCTCAAATCCTCCTTAATGTGAAACATACAGTCTTCTATATTGGCAATGGGCAGCTTAGTGGATGTGCTCGATGGCGAAGGGTGTATGCTTATTTTCATGGCGCTAAATTGCTCATTAGGTATGAGGCCATGAGAGATACCTATACCGCTAGGTAAGATAGGTGGTGTGCTATACGCCACAATGGTACGGTAAGAAGGAACAAAATTAGCAAACTCATTCAATCAGCTCGTAGCCGGATTGAGGATGCCAGTGATTTGCTCTACGCTAGCAAGAGGCACTACCAAAGCATTAGTTTGCATATGAGGTTGAAAATTAGTTTGCCCACTAAACGAGTTCAACGACATGCTATACAAAGGTTGCTCTACACTAGATGTGGTAGGCGCCGATGAACTAGTAGAAAGATCTACATGTGCAACATGAGTAGAGGATGATGCAACACCAACATTTTTAAATAATTTAGACAAATTTTCTTGAATCATGTGTTGCATATCATTAGTCAAGACCTTTTTCATGTCAGCAAAGTAATATAAAAGGTTTTCAAAAGTAATGGGAGGGTGCAAAGATGTTCTCACATTGGCATCACCCATGACCATGTCGTCGACGACGGTCCGAAGAACGACTTTTTTCCCTTGAGATACCGCATCTTGACAGTCCTTCTTAAAGCATGCCAAGTACTCTTGAAGCTCTCAATCTTTTCGTGCCTTGCATGCCTCCTTGGAGGTCTTCCAACGCTCTAAGAATGCCTTGAAACCTCCTCGGGCAACTTCTCCAAAGATGGCATGACGATGTTCGTCGTTGAGATCTTGAAGGTCATGGTGTGAGAACGGTGATTTTGTTTGTGCAACCAGAATCTCTCGTTCCCAGCGGAGTCGCCAAAAAGTGTATTGACGTCCAAACGAATCTCGAGCCGATAGACCACTCGCACGTCCGTGTGCAGAAATGCCGGCGCTTCTTTAACGCCAGATTTAGGACAGCACCTAGACAACCCACCTCGGGAGAGACCTCGTCGGAGGAAGATCGTCTTAGGGTTGACCTTGCTCGGTCAGGCCAGCCGAATCGCCTTCAAACATCACCGGAACGAAGGAAGAACAACAAAACGAGGTCGAGTGAAGGGATTAGGGTTTGAAGAAGTGTAAAATGTAAAGGCAAATGATAGTTTCGATTAGAATTCCCCTCAACCGGCTATGGGCCTCTGTTTTATAAAAGTAGAATGGTCTTACCCCACAGAGCAATGAATCCTCTCAATTAAGAAACAAATTAGAATTGATCTACCTAAAACCTTTCTAAATCGACACTATCGGAGTGTCCGGTAAAGTGCCGGATACTTTAGTGACTGGAGTCTCCGGTGTCATGCCGAGGGGTCCATTGTGTAAACTACTAGAACCCGAGAAGGCTTGTCGGACAGTCCAGCATCGTGTTGGACAGTTCGGCATTGTGTCGGATAGTCGAACACTTCGGTGGGCTGAATGCTCAAACCCGAGAGGGCTTGGCGGATGGTCTGGCACTATGCCGGACACTCCGGCGGGCCAGATGCCCCAAACCCGAGAGGACTTGCCAGACAGTTCGGCATCGTGTCGGACACTACGGTGGGCTAAATGTTCAAACCCGAGAAGGCTTGCAGGATGCTCTGGCACTATGCTAGGCACTCCGGCGGGCCAGATGCACCAAACCCGAGAGGGCTTGCCGAACTCTTCGGCAATGTGACAGATACTCCGGTGGCTCGACGATTTTTGGGTGTCAATAGTATTTCATTCAACACTCACCGAAGCTTTGTTATTCTAGACCAAGTTGGTCCCTAATTTTTATAGGACTCTGTTTCCTAGAGATGAAAATGTCAAGTGTGGAGGAGCGCACTTGCTTCATATGGTCAAATTGCATGGATTGCTGTGAAATGTCATATGACACGATGTACCTGTCTTACATCTGCTCTGTGAAGTGTATGCTTATTCATGAACTCAGGTCTTAGTGTGCAGTGTTTTTGTTTCTGGTGACGATCTTTTAACACGTATAATGTAAGGATGGTTTGTGATCACAGGTTTGAACCATTGAAAAGGCACATGTACGAATATGAGGAAAGACTTCGTACAAAAGACTCAAAGTGATCAGATCTTTCTTAGATCCTTTACAAGCGGGCGCTATGTGAGTCAAGTGCTGCCTCCTGCTCTCCATCGTCTCTCAGACACGTTGTCCTTCTCCTCCTATCTTTTCCAGCTGCCGCCAGGAAACTAAGTGTATGTTACCCTCCTCTCATCTGGTGTGCGGCCTTGTCTCCCTCCCTTTTCTTTTCCAGCCACCACAAGACCTCATCTCTCTCTCTCTCTCTCTCTCTCTCTCTCTCTCTCTCTCTCTCTCTCTCTCTCTCTCTCTCTCTCTCTCCCACCCTGCTGCCACTAAAAGGGTTGGTCGGTGCTATCGACCAACTTACTCGATAAGTCACTCTATGTTGTCCGACTAATTAGGTAAGTCAGATGTATTGATGTTCTAGTGATCCAAATCACCTCACCGGCTTAAAAACATGGTTTGTATTCTCTCTTCTGCTGCTCTGTTCCATGCACGGTTAGGCTAACATTATTTGGAGTCCTCATCATTGCATTGGTGGTAAGATTTTAATTAATTACTATAATTCATAATTTTTTTTCTGTTAAGTTATGGCTGAATATGTCGTGTCAATGTTGCTTTGACACCTAGAAAAAAAGGCACGGGGCTCTAAGCAGCCCACCGCCTAGCACTTAGTATGCTTAGGTGTGGCTAAGCATTTTTTTTATGCGCTATGCATAGGTACATGTAGTCGAATTAAATAAGGCTGAAAGGGAAAAGAAAAAAAGACAGCAAGCATACATCTACTAGCTCATTAAGTTGCGGCTGGCCCATCAGCCCACTATGGCCTACCTCCACCATCAAGTTGCCCTAGAGCAACCACAAGATAGAAGCACCCGCCGCCGCCGCCACAGGAGCACCTGCAGCCGCCCTACCCCTCCCTCCTCCCCCTCCCCCCTCCTTTCTCGCTCAGATCTGGCTGTGTACGTGCCGGCGGTGGTCACAGTGGAGGGCGGTGCAGCCACAAAGACGTGGTCCCACAGCACAACAAGGCGGTGGAAGCCTAGGTGGCAGCAGTATAGCACCCACCCACGGTAAGGCGGGTAGTGCATATACCCCAATATGGAGCGGAGGCCTTTCGCTCAGTGCTTTAGCACGCGAATGCATGTCTAGTTGTATTTTTTTCACGGCTTTGACACGAGGGCTGTTAAGTTAGTTATTTTTTTCTTGTAGTCAAGTAAACTGAAACTAATTTGGTTTGCATTTTGCTTGTAAGCTTAATAAGTACTTAACAAAATAGTTTTGAGTAAAAAAAATGTAGCTACTGTAGAGCCCTTTGTAAAAAACATATTGGTTACATGTTGTGCCTGACCAGTACATGTCATAGGAAACAAAAAAATTTGTTGCTGCCTGTTTTACTAAACCGTCGTATGTCTGATAACTGCATAAACATCTTTTGTACAGAGCTATAAGTGGTTATGGAGCACCAACCTATTGAAAACAGCGATGATAGGTTTGTCTGGCCCTGGATGGGTGTCTTGGTTAATGTTCCTACAGAATGGAAGAATGGCCGCTTAGTTGGTGAAAGTGGAAATCTTCTGAAGGAGAAACTCTCACTCTTTTGCCCTCACAAAGTTATTCCTTTGTGGAATCACAGAGGTCACACGGGAAATGCTATCGTGGAATTTTCAAAAGATTGGAGCGGCTTGAAAAATGCTCTTTGCTTTGAAAATCACTTTGAGGCTGAGGGACTTGGCAAGAGGGACTGGGAAATGAAGAGGCACCGAGGGTCAGAGATGTTTGGATGGGTTGCAAAGGCTGATGATTACTGATGTCAAGGGCCTATAGGAAATTATTTGAAGAAAACTGGTGATTTGAAAACTGTTGCTGATCTTGAAAGTGAAGAGGCCTTCTAAATTCTCTTATTTTCAAACCAGAAATTGGCAAGATGCAGCAAATCGCTCTTAGACATTCACAGAAGATCTTAGATGAAAATGAAAAGCTTCGTTCAGAGCTTGAAGCCAGGATGCAGGAACTTGACTTGAGATACAAGGAGCTTGATGAGCTAGCTTCACAAAGCGATTATGACAGAAGGAACCTTGAGCAAGAAAAGGAAAAGGTTTGTGATGTTTATTGCTATTCTCCAACTCTTACTGCTGTTTCTTTGGTTGCTAGGGCAATGCTGACTCTTCTTGCCCTTTTGAAAGACATCCTTCTTTTTGTAGTGCCTGATTCCTAGCATATTATTCCTAATTTTAGTTGTCCTCCTACATTCTGTTTTCATATAGTAGTACACGATATAGGGATACTAATTAGGATAAATGCAAGGAAGCAGTGAAATTTTTTTTTGTTGGGAAAACATGATGTCAATAGTGAAATTCAGTGTGCTTTTGGGTAATTTCCCTATAATGCGCTATTCATACAGCTTATGTCGGGCTTTTCTGGTTTGTGCACAGAATAAAATTAAAACAAAGCATCTTATGATGGCAACAAGGGAGCAACAAAGGGCTGATGAAAACGTGCTTAAGCTTGTTGAAGAACAAAAGGTTTGATCCTGGTCAAATCTATGCTGCTTCATGTAATTTCTTGATAAACCAATTTTTATGAGTGTGTTACTGTGTCACTGATACAGCGGGAGAAAGAAGCTGCTCCAGACAAGATTCTCAGGTTAGAACATCAACTGAATGCCAAACAGAAGCTTGAGTTGGAAATACAACAGCTGCTGGGGCATTGGAAGTAATGAAGCATATGCCTGATGAGGAAGACTGAATCAAAGAAGATGGAAGAACTCAGAAAGCAGCAATGGAGTCGCTAAATCAAGTTCTGGTTATCAAGGAAAGAAGCAGCAATGATGAACTGCAACATGCTCGAAAGGAGCTCATAAATGTAAATTAACTCATTGGTTCACTTACTGTCCCGTTTTAGTTTTTTTTTTTTCAGTCATGACACCTATGTGATGCATGCTCTGCAGGAATTTAATGAGATGGCTGTTGGCCGAGCTAATATAGGAATCAAAAGAATGGGTGAACTGAATTCCAAAGCATTTCGAAATGCTTGCCAAAAAAGAATATCAAAAGAGGATGGAGAAGTTACTTCTGCTATCATATATTCAAAGTGGGAAGAAGAGATAAGAGATACAGGCTGGCACCCTTTTCGGGTTATAATTGTTGATGGAAAAGAAACGGTATGATCTACTATTAGTTACTGCTTCCCAAGTTCTGGTAATTTCTGATTTTGCAAATATTTCCATGTTGCATTGCAGCATATATAATGGACATTTTTGGTGCAGGAAGTTCTCTCTGAGGATGACGAGAAGCTTCGAGAGTTAAAACAAGAGCACGGTGAAGAAATATATGAGTTGGTAACAAAAGCACTGACTGAACTTAACGAGCACAACCCTAGTGGGCGCTATCCTGTCGCTGAGCTGTGGAACTTCAAGGAAGGCAGGAAAGCAACTCTGAAAGAAGCCATCCAGCACATCGTAAAACAGTGGAACAGTCTCAAGAGGAAGCGTTGAGCCAGTTCTCCAACTCATCCAGCACGTCACAGAACCGTAGTGGACTGGCAAGTGACAAGAGGATGTGTTTTCTAACTAAGTCTTTCTGTTTGCTCTCCTAACGAGGCATGTTGCTATTTTAGCATTAGTTACTAGTTTTAAACTCAGGATGAACTGTTAGTCTGATCAGCAATGACAATTTGTTGCTGGGATCGATGCATCTGGGTTTTGTCCCTTCCTTCGGACCATAGCATTGACATGAACGCTGCTATCTGGTCTCTCTTTCTTAAACTTAAATAGATTCATGGATCTGCTGTCAAACATTCTTAAGAAAAGGTATATGAAGCTTCCCTACAGCTTGATGTAATTAGGCGATGTGTTTTTTGTGCTTCGTAGTTAGCTGTGCAAGTTGCATGTACTTAGACCATCCCATACCCAAAACAACGACACTTCGCAACCGGCGAAATTCATTCATGACAATTCAGAGAGAGTGCATGACCAAACGACCATGGAACCCCAGGCCCAACAGGTAGGAATAGCAGTCCGGGTCGGGTCCCAAGTTCAGGTCCTCGTCGGGTTTTAGACCCAGCGGGTGCCGGTGCAGGTTATATCTCGCACCCGTGGGTGCGTGCTACAATCAATTATACGGTCAAATCGATCTTTTAGACTCAGTTCATTGTCAAAAACCCATCACGAACCTGACACTCGCCTGAAACCCAATCCAATCCTGACATCTGCACGTATACTACAATAAATATGCACTTTGTGATAAAATATAATGAAGATTCAATAAACATATGACACCTACCCGAAACTTAACTTTGTGATAAAATATAATGCAGATCCAATAAAGATATGACACCTACCTAAAATCCAACAGGTTTGGATGTGAGTTTTATTATTCACCCACGGTACGGGTGCGGATCTGATATTGCACTCGTAATCTTTTTTAAGTGGGCAATTTTTTATAAAACTCAATCTGAAGCTGATTTGTTGCTATCCCTACCAGGAAGAGTTCATGATTTGTGGGTGCCATCTGATGGCAACGTCTGGATAATGGCATAGTGATTGACCTGACCCTTGAAATTAATGCTTGCAATTTGCATGGAAAATCTAAGGAAGACAATTCAGCTGCAAGGACCTCCTGACCTGAAAAGATGAGCCCTAGATCTACTCACTCTGATGTACTCCGTAGATCTAGAGGCCCCTACTCATTCTCCAAGACACGCTAGCACATGTTATTTGATGCTGTTCTTGTTTCTGTTTCCCCCACACTTCTGCTTGCTCTAATCTGACTAATCATGGCCAGGGTTGCAAGTCGCATTACGTAAGGGACGAGAGTATTCATGCACAAAGACCTCTGTCACTTTGATCTTACTCCATGTAAGAGCTCTTTGGAACGCAGGAATCCAAAATGCAGGAATAAAAAAAACATAAGAATAAGATTAGAATGAATATGTAAAACAGAGGATTAAAAAACAGATAAAAAATTTCTAAGTAGACGTTTGAATAGTCGTAGGAAAAACACAAAAATGTCCAGTGACATTATATGTTTAGCATCCTCATTATCTCTAATTCTTTTTATTTAGCACATTGACAGCTAGCAAAAAAATAAAGGTGTATTGAAGTAAAAAAAAACCAAGCAGCTTAGCTGCAGCTCAGTCATGTTCCATTAGAACACTATATCCCCTCTCTGTTCTTTACGTGCGATGCATCAACTAAAATGAGACAGGGAGCAAGTTGTTTTGGTTAGGATAATTACAAATAAAGAAGTGCCAAGCATGTATAGGAATTTTTCCAAGAGGTCTTATCTCATTTTTTTCCTTTGAAATGAAGCATGGGAAAAGATTCCTTAGGATTTTTTTCTTAACAATTTCTATGTGTCAAAGGATCTTCATAGGAAAAAATCCTTTGAAATAGAATCCTACAAAAATCCTTTGAAAATGCTTCAATCCAAAGGAGCCCTAAAGGATTTATCCTTTAACCTAGGACGATGTGCCATATACCACTCTGTCCATTTGGCAAACGTCAGGACACCATTCATTTCCAAAAATTAAAATAACGAAAAAAATGGGGAAAAAAACATTGTCTGCAGTCATCATAAGTTCTGCACTTGTACGTCAAGGCTTCATAACAAATCAGTGAGACTACTAATATTGAAGCTACCACTAGCTCTAGTTTCTTTCAGTACATAATTCCTCTAAGACCATACAGACACGACTCTTCTTTGGCTTCTTTACTTCCATGACATAAAGTCATTATACCGTCAAAAAAAAAGGGAAAAGATTCGTCTATAGAAAGGTGACAATTTCCGTTTGAACTACTCAATTTCGTCCATTATGCATCATCAGGGTCGCTGTTAACTCAAATTTGACGTCAGAATGGTTGGTGCACAGCAGCTTCGATCTCCGATTAACCAAGACGGTGCTGACGAAGCTGAACACACATGGATGAGCCCCAAGTTCCACGTATCTATTCTCATCGCGATTTTTTAGCACAAATGAGACAAGGGCGTCCATCAGATTAAGTCAGCTTCATACAACCACAAGACTAACTAAACAAACCCTACTGGTAGCTAGCTCACTTAGCTGATGTTAGAAGAGAGGAGATAAGATTGCCAGCTGACTGGGGCTTCCGACCCAGATGATTCTTAACTGCGACTGTGTCTGCGTTTTGTCTCCGCTGTCGTTGGTAAGCTGCTATCAGCGTCCATCGAGGTGTACGTTCCTTAAAGATCGTATATATATTCATACGGTCGATGCGTTTGTACACCAAGAAATCTCCGTTTGAATTATGGGAATCCACACAAAATTGCACTGTTCAAATATTGTACCCAAACACCTCTAATTTAAATTGCAAATATGAGTTGCGGTCTACTAAGTTGCTGGCACTACACTATTCCAGTGGTTGAGGTCAGGTTACAAAGTTCACTAATTGTTAATTAAGTACAAGTAGATAGGTAGGTGTCTCTGCCCTATGGAGAGAAAACATACACAGGCTTACCCACACCCACTGTGTTTTCCTTTTGCAAAAGCAGAGGTCAGGCGTGCACCGGAGACTGAAACAGGCATCAGCCACACGAAAAACAAATCGATTAGTTGTCGCGAGAACGGACCCGAATCCCTTCCCAGGTTTGGTGTACTTGTTCGAAGACTCTGCAAGGCAGCACCGCGTGCCGATCGTTCTGCCTTCGCTTGCTACTGTTTTGTGCATCGGTCCGGCGATCCAGGCGCTCGGGATCGATGAAATGCCCTTTACAGTTTGCTGCCTGCTAAACCCTCGCGTTAATTAGCTGTGCCGTTCTGTAGGGCAATTAAAGAAATGGAGACAAAAGCAAGAAGGCAGAATATAACGCGCTAGCAGGTCGATGTGGTGCGTGTAATTAACAATGCAACCGCAGAAACATGGTTATCTGATTAGCGATTCCTAACAACCTGGGCCATCTCAAAACCGACGTTACACTTAGCTTAAAAACACTGATCTGTATCCGTTTGTGATAACCTTTTGAGCTTCCCTTTATCCTTCTGAGAGTTCCCTGCTCTCTTTCTCTGTTCCTGCAAAGACGACCGGAGCAGGCACATGCGGGAGACAATAATGATAAGAGGGTCGAGTACCTTGCACATCAATCAAAATGCTCTGTGTCTGGAGCATCTGGCGAGTGGGTGTATGATGCTCAGGTTTGACGCCCAGGAACCAAGACAGAGTGTGTGTGCAGAGCTTTCCATGTTTCTTCCAGCCGTTATATCTGAGAATTATAGGTTGTAAGCAGCCAAAACGCTCTTATGGCCATTCCCATTTCCGTATGTCATTTTATGGATGAGCTCAATTAACCGTGCAGCACATTTGACTACAAGGGGATCTTGATTTGTTGTCTAAAACGCTTCAGAGACCAACAACTCCTACAACTACAGCACCTACTGCGTCAACAGTGTCGAATATGCTCTTCCAGTATATTGTTGAATCTATCGTTTGTTACGTCCCGTTATTCAATCCATCGACTAAGCTGTCCAGTACATATCCTGCTGACGGGCTTGACCCGTGTTAGCTTGCCTAACAAATTTCTGACTGGAGCTGTTTGTTATGCAACCTAAGTTTTTTATTCGATTGTATAGCAGACGAAAACATAATGAATGTGAACAAGAGACTCATGGCAGATTGGCAGGTGCTTCTTGCTAATCATGCATGTACTCCTTGGAGACAAGTTCTCAGAATCTCCCAATTGTTTTGCGCATCTTTTCAATGTCGTTTAATTCTGTGGCCATCGTGTTTCAGTGGAGTAGGTGTGTTCATGCACCTGCATCTATGCTGCTGCAGTGCTTTGCACAACAATAAGGTACACTTGTCACCACGCGTGCGTACGTTTGGATGGAGAGGGATTTGTAGCGTTCCAGATCACAATTACTCCCTCTGATCTAAAAATATAATCATTTCTAATTTTAATCAAAGTCAAATTTTTATTACTTTGTTATTAATAATATAGAGTTAATACTATTTTATCACAAAAATTATGTTCTTTGAATTCATCGTGAAACAAGCTTTCATAAAAATTATATTTTTATATTAAAAATTATGTAATTTTTTAAATATTGCAAGTAAAAGTTAAAAAATTTGACTCTATATAATTTTAAAAATATTTATATTTTTGATCGGATGTAGTACTCCGTAGTCGCCGCCAAAGGGTCTTATCAGTTGTTATACTCTACTGGTAGAGTACTCCCTCTATTTTAGTTGATCGTTTTACCTCTCACGTTTTTTCAAAATAGTTGACGTTCTGTTCGATGCAAAATTCTCACTCGCCCCTATTCAATACAGCTCCTCTTCCCCCCACAGCTTTTTTTCTCTCTCTCCCTTGCGGGAGCCGCAGATCTCACTGTCTCTCCGTCCCATCCCCAGCACCCGCCTCATTGAGCTCCAACACAGCGCCTCCGCCGCACCTCGGTGTAGCGAACGAGTTTTCTTACTTTTTATAAGTTTCAATCTTTCGTGACTTTATCAATCTCACAAAGTTAACGAGCACGATATCACAAACAACCAGTCATAAAATCATAACAGAAACATTAAATAAAAAACAAAAATAGAAATTAGCAAATTAATACAAATTTATTAGAATGTAATTCTCTAAAGAGATTCATCAGCACACAGGTTAGAATTATCTCAGAGCAAAACAATCACTATCGAGAAATTTATATAAAAGCAGCAACAAAAGCATCATTATGGCAGCGGTAGCAAACCTCCTCTACACAAGCGCGCTTGAGCGTATGAGCTAGCTTCACAGTCCGTCGAAGACGTAGTCAAAGTCAGAGTTATGGGTATTCTCTGAAAACAACAAATTAAAAAGATGTGAGTATGAATACTTAGCAAACCGCATACTGCCTATCAACAATATATGCATGTAAATGGTTTCAAGAGTAAAGGCTGGCTCAAGTGCTAAATGCAAGTTTAAAACAATTTATTTAATTTTAAAGATGCAAAAAAAATTTATTTTAAAACTGTCAAATTTTATTATCTTGTCTCACAAGTATCTCTGTTATCTCGGATAGGAGTTCATTTTAAATGCTGATATAATCTCTACACCCGGCCACAGCTTAAAGACCGAAGTTTAAAACATTTTAAAATAGAAAAAAAAAGAAAAAAACAAAACTACCCATCAATGAGTACAACTCAGAGGATGTCCTTCGAAAATGACGTGACAATACGTATTGACTGTAACTCTGTATAGTATATGCACCTGAACCTACGAGAAGTGTCATCAAAAACTACCGTTGTAGTTCTAACAAACTCACAGCACCTGTCCATAAGCTTTAACTTTCGCTATCTGTCCTCCAGATAGAGATTTCAAGTGTCTACGTAATCGAGTCCTGAAGCTGTAAAGATTTTACCACTTATCAGTTGAGGTATCTCGATCTCATGTGAGGAGCCATAGCTCTACACCACACTAACAGGTCACCGCCAACACACAAATAAACAACTAGTTTCGACAAGCTTCAAAATCAAGCCATTGCCCATACAAAATAACGTGGTGTCCATAGTTGTCAACTGTGCGTACAATACTCGAAGGACTCGGTTTTTAATTAGCCGAGCAGTCACTCTCTCCAACCTTAACATCAGCGACTAACAAGTCTCACAAAAAAATCTCAACCCGAATCTTTCTGTTGCACCCACCACTGGTACGTTCACAAGGACTTACCAAAAGTTATCCAGTTTCTAATGCTCCATCCTGCCTCTGCTAAATAGTTAGGTATAGTTATTTACAAAACTCACACATTTGAATCACAATTCAAGATTATTTAACACAAATTCTATTTTTATAGTGATAGATGTGAGATAAAAATAAATGCAACTAAGCATGGCTAAGCATAAAATAAAATAATTATTCTAAAGCAATCCTAAGGCTCATATTTATGGATCAATAAATAGACACGGCTTAAAAATAGTGCTAGCATATTTTAAAATAGTTAGCATGCAAATTAGGGTTGTAATCAAAACATGCAGTTTAAAATGCTTGGTATAAAAGTGATCAAAAAACACGGCTTGCCTAGTAGCTCGAGATCGAAGTCGAGATCCGAGTCGTCGAACTGGGCAGGCTCGCAGCACTCCTCTTCGAGGTCACCAAATAAACACAACACGAACAGGGGTGAGACTAAGTACGCGACAATTTAAATTCAAATAATTAAATCTTAAATTGCTAGACTAAACGTGTTTAAAATGTTCCTTAAAAAATTCTACACGACGTACTCGATTCGTTACTCGATGAGATAAATTTAACGAAACAATTTTTGAGAATTTTTAAAGACCAAACAAAATTCTCAAAAATCTTGAACGAGGAACTAAACTAAATACATATCGACTTCACCGAACTACTCGATTCAATATGATTCTACGAAAACAGAACAGAAGGAAGAGGTGATGTTGCTCACCGGGGGCTTGACCAAGAGAACCAGACCATGCGCAAGGGGATCGGGTGCTGGATCGAGATCGGCCCTTCTCCCAACGCGGAGATGCTCGGACGACGGTTGGCCCGGAGATGGTTGACGGTGGAGCGCTGGTCGAGGACGGGCGAAGTGGTGCCCACTGGGACAGCAGGACCGATGCTGTCGACATGGATTAGACGAACAGGGGCGGCGGACGCTGCTGGGCGACGCGGGACAGAGCGATGACGGCGCGCAGATGGAAACTGGTCGGGGACGTGATGACGGGCGGAGGCGACGCGGATCGAAGCGATGACCGCGTGCGGACGCGGATCGACAGGAACGGCGACCCGCGTGGGAACAGGCGATGCAGCTTGGTTGCGGTTGACGGCGTGGGGACGACGCGGATCGACGGGCGGTGTGAAGGCGCGGAAACCAGACGATCGCAACGCGCGACGAGATTGGGGCGATGCCCTCCTGCCTTCTGGTCTGGAGACTTGGGAAGGAGAAAAGAAAAATGGAAGAAAAAAGAGGGGTTGGTGGGATAAGAGTGAGAATATATAAGAAAATTAATTAGGGAGGTTTAGACTTAATTAAAGACTTTAGAAATTAATTTTGGCTCATCAAAAACCCGCGAACTAAAATTATTTTGATACTCGAAAAATTAAAAAGAGAAATTCGAATTTAAAATGGAATGAAATTTGAGATAATCTTCACACACTTCGATTAATTTGAAAATTCTAAACTGTTACACTCAGCGCCTCTACGGCCTCATCATGCTAGGTGTCGGTGGCCTTGGCGGCACCTCGGCGCTTCGGCAGCACCGGAGGCCTTTTCTCGCTCGACATTGGAGCTCGCTAGCGGCGGTCAGCTCAGCTCCGAGCCTATGGCATATGAGACGGCGGACGAGCCCCTGGGCCGCCGCGTCAGACGCGTCGAGGCGGCTCAGTTAGGCACTTGGTCACCGGCGCGTCGAGCCGCTGTCTGTGGTGCGTCTCCCAGGCACACGGCGCTGTCCTCCACCTCCCTAATCCCTGTTAGAGTTAAACCTGATGCTTGTGTGTTAGTGGTCAATAAGCCAGTCGGTTAGCCAACGGCTGTGCGTGTGTGTAGGAGCTCCACATGCAGTCATGCGCCGAGCATGTCTTCAGGGAGTGGCGCGGCCTGTTCGTCGGACGTGGGATGGCACGTTCAGAAGCTGCGGCTTGCCGCGCATGTAGGAGTCAGTTAGAGTCTTTTAATCTCTTTATATTGAAGCAATCAAAGGTGAAAACGCTGCCAGTTTTGCAGCACCAACATTTCTCTGTTTCTTGTCTCTGTTTCGTGAGCTTGTGAGCGCAGGTATTCGGTAATCGCCGGAGACGGGAGCTCGCCGGGATTCCAACATTCTGGCATCAGAGCCGGGAGGAGGAGCCGAGGGAATCAATCGCGGCGAGGTACCGCCGCTGGTATCGTGATCCGGCGATCCGCTACGCGCTCAAGGTGGGCGACGATGACAAGACGAAGAAGGTCGAGACCACTCCCAATTCGCTGAAGAAACCTGGCAAGGGTGACGGCGCCGACGGGAGCGGTGAGGCGGTGCGCGTCGTACGGGAGATCGTCGACGTCGCGCCGAACTGGTCGAAGCTCACCAAGACCAACTACACTCAGTGGGCCTTGGTGATGAAGGTGAAGATGCAGGCAAGAAACCTGTAGGAGGCAATCGAGCCCGGCGGTGTCTCGTTCCAGGAGGACCGCATGGCGCTCGACGCGATCACCAGCGCGGTGCCGCCGGAGATGGTGCCGGCGCTGGCGGCGAAGTACACCGCGCTGGAGGCGTGGAACGCGGTGAAGGCCAGGCGCGTTGACAGCGATCAGGTCCAAAAGACGGAGGCGCATCGCCTCCTCCGTGAGTTCGAGAACATCAAGTTCACCGCCGGCGAAAGCGTCGACGACTTCACGATCCGCCTGCAGAACCTCGCCGCCGAGCTCGAGACCGTGGGGGAGACGGTTCCACGGCGGAGGATGGTGGAGAAACTGCTCCGCGTCGTCCCCAAGTCCCTGCGCCAGGTGGCCGTGGTGATCCAGGTCTCAGCGGACCTCGCCACGCTGACGTTGGAGGACGCCAGCGGGCGGCTACGCGCGGCGCAGGAGGCCGACGCCGAGGACGACGAATTACTGCCGCCACGCGTCGACGGCAAGCTGTACCTCACGCGGGAACAGTGGGAGGCGCAGGCGCGACAGCAGAAGGGAGAGATCTCGTCTGGATCGAAGTCCGGCGCTCGCCGGGGACGCGCACGCCGCGCTCTGTCCGGCGGCGGCTCGGACGCTGGGCCGGGCCAGAAGGTGGCGGCGGATCAATGCCGCCGGTGCAAGAAGACAGGCCACTGGGCCCGAGAATGTCCGACGAAGCCCAAGAACCAGGCGGCCCACGTGGCCCAGGCGGAAGAGGCTGAAGATACGCTGCTGATGGTGAGGGCGAGTTCGATCCAGATCTCGTCTCCTCCACTCACAGCGCAGGTCAACGCGGCGGCGGCAAGGCGGGAGGAAGATGGGAGCCCGGTGTGGCTGGTGGAGGCGAAAGTCTTCACGCACCTCGATGGTGGCGGCTCCGACGACAACGCCCTCTGGCACCTCGACACGGGCGCGATCAACCACATATCCGGGTCGCGCGCTGTCTTCTCCGAACTCGACCGCGGCGTCATTGGGACGGTGTGTTTCGGGGACGGCTCGGTGGTCAAGATCGAGGGGCGTGGGACGGTGCTATTCTCCTGCAAGAATGGGGAACACCGCCGGCTCAACGCCGTCTACTACATCCCGCGCCTCGACACCAACCTCATCAGCTTCGGGCAGTTGGACGAAGAGGGCTACGACATCCACGTCAAGGACGGGGTGATGCGGATCCGCAACGAGCAGAGCAGTCTTCTTGCTTGGGCGCAGCGCTCCCCCAGTCACCTGTACACGCTCCGCCTCGACATCGCACGCCCGGTGTGTCTGACGGCGCGTAAGGCGGACGAGGCATGGCGCTGGCACCAGCGCTTCGGGCACATCAGCTTCCAGGTGCTGCGGAAGCTCCAGAGCGGCGACATGGTGCGGGGACTGCCGCACATCGACCATGTCGATCAACTGTGCGACAGCTGCTTGGCCAGGAAGCGTAGGAGGAGCCCGTTCCCGGCGCAGGCGCGGCGCAGGGTGGATGGTGTGCTCGAGCTGGTGCACGGCGACATCTGCGGGCCCATCACGCCGACGACACCGAGCGGCAACCGCTACTTCTTGCTACTGGTAGATGACATGAGTCGGTACATGTGGCTCTGTCTTCTCGCAAGCAAGGATCAGGCGCCGACGGTGATTCGGCGATTCAAGGCGGCGGCGGAGCTAGAGTCGGGCCGCAAGCTGAAGGTGCTGCGCACGAACAGAGGTGGAGAATTCACCTCGGTGGAATTCGGGGCGTACTGCACGGATGAAGGCGTTCAGCGGTAGCTCACGGCCCCGTACTCACCGCAACAGAACGGGATTGTGGAGTGCCGCAACCAGACGGTGGTGGGCATGGCGAGGAGCATGATGAAGGTGAAGGAGCTCCCAGGGACGTTCTGGGGCGAGGCTGTCACCACGGCGGTGTACATCCTAAACAGATCGCCGACGCGCAGCCTCGACGGCAAGACGCCCTACGAGGCCTGGCACGGCGAACGCCCGGCGGTGAGTTTCTTTCGCACCTTCGGTTGCATTGCTCATGTGAAGAACACCAAGCCCCTCCTCAAGAAGCTCGAGGACCGAAGCACGCCGATGATCTTTGTCGACTACGAAGCGGGCTCGAAGGCCTACAGGGTGTACAATCCTATGGATGGGCGCTTGAGCATTACGCGTGACGCAGTGTTTGACGAGGATGCCCAGTGGGACTGGGGCGTGGAAGCTGGAGGAGACGGGAACGGCGGCGCGGAGGAGTTCGTCGTCGAGTACCCGATCTTCACCGAGCAGGTCGTGGGGGGGTGAGTCTGCAGGGAGGAGCCCTGCAGTCGTGAACTCCCCGCCCGCGACCACGACGCCGGGCGCGACGCTGAGCGCGCCCACGACGCCGGGCACGCCCACGACGTCGTCTGCGCCCATCAAGTTCGCGTCTCCACCGAGCGACCTCGAGGACTTCTTGGATGCTGAGCACGACGACGACGTCCCAGCACGCTTTCGCAAGCTCGACTACGTGCTGGGGCCGGAGTCTCCGCTGGGGTTGGCACCACGGGTGCTCGACGGCGGAGAACTGCTGTTCGCTTCAGCAGAGGAGCCGGCAACATTCAAGGAGGCAGAGAAGGAGGAGTGCTGGAGGCGAGCGGTGGAAACGGAGATGCAATCGATCGAGGAGAACAAGACCTGGAGCCTTGTCGATCTTCCGCCCGGCCACAAACCCATTGGCCTGAAGTGGGTGTTCAAGGTCAAGAGGGACGAGCACGGCGCGATCGTGAAGCACAAAGCGCGCCTAGTGGCCAAGGGGTATGTCCAGCGCCCAGGTATTGATTTCACTGAAGTCTTTGCTCCAGTAGCTCGATTGGAATCTGTTCGCGTGTTGCTGGCTGTGACGGCGCATGAGAGATGGGAGGTGCATCACATGGATGTGAAGAGCGCCTTTCTGAATGGAGAGCTGCAGGAGGAGGTGTATGTGGCGCAGCCTGCAGGTTTTGTGATTGAGGGTGCAGAGCACAAGGTGTTGAAGCTCAAGAAGGCACACTATGGCTTGAAACAGGCGCCCAGAGTCTAGAATGCCAAGCTTGACAGCACACTGCTGGCACTTGGTTTCCAGAAGAGCGTGGCAGAACATGGAGTGTACATCCGAGGCACAGGAGAGGCAAGGCTCATTGTTGGAGTGTACGTGGATGATCTGATCATCACAGGGCACTCAGAGATCAGCAAGTTCAAGGATAAGATGATGCAGAAGTTCAAGATGAGTGACTTAGGACTGCTGTCTTACTATCTAGGACTTGAAGTTCAGCAGAGCAAGGAAGGGATCAGGATTGGGCAGGCCGCCTATGCTGCAAAACTTGTAGAGAGGAGTGGCATGGCCAGCTGCAACACCTGTGCAGTTCCCATGGAGCCAAGGCTGAAGTTGAGCAAGGATAGTGAGAGTCCCCTGGTGGATGCAACGGAGTACAGAAGTCTGGTTGGAGGACTACGCTATTTGATGAACACAAGGCCTGATATCGCATTTGCAGTCAACTATGTGAGCAGATTTCTGGAGAAGCCGAGGGAGGATCACCGCTTGGCAGTGGAGCATCTGCTCAGATATGTGGCTGGAACAACTGATCATGGGGTGTTCTACAGCAGAGGGAAGAAAGGAGATCATCAGCTGTTTGGCTATTGTGATAGTGATTATGCTGGTGACATTGATGATAGGAAGAGCACAAGTGGTATGCTGTACTGTCTTGGAGCAAGCCCAATTACTTGGAATTTTGGGAAGCAGAAGGTTGTGGCATTGTCTTCATGTGAAGCTGAGTATATAGCAGCTGCTTATGGTGCTTGTCAGGGAGTTTGGTTAGCTCGGTTGCTGAGGGATTTGGTTGGAGGCAAGTTTGGAGCACCAACTCTCAAGGTAGACAACAAATCAGCCATTGATTTGGCAAAGAATCCTGTCCACCATGAAAGAAGTAAGCACATCGAGACCAAATATCATTATATCAGGAAGTGCGTGGAGGATGGGAAGATAGTTCTGGAGCAGGTTCCAACCGGTGATCAGCTCACAGACATCATGACAAAGTCACTCGCTCGTGTGAAATTCCAGGAGCTACGTGATCGAATTGACGTCGTCAACATCAAGCTTCAGCATCAGGCTTAGGAGGAGAATGTTAGAGTTAAACATGATGCTTATGTGTTAGTGGTCAATAAGCCAGTCGGTTAGCCAACGGCTGTGCGCGTGTGTAGGAGCTCCGCATGCAGTCATGCGCCGAGCACGTCTTCAGGGAGTGGCGCGGCCTATTCACCGAACGTGGGATGGCACGTTCAGAAGCTACGGTTTGCCGCGCATGGAGGAGTCAGTTAGAGTCTTTTAATCTCTTTATATTGAAACAATCAAAAGTGAAAACGCAGCCAGTTTTGTAGCATCAAAATTTTTCTGTTTTCGTCTTTGTTTCGTGAGCTTGTGAGCGCAGGTGTTCGGTAATCACCGGAGACGGGAGCTCGCCGGGATTCCAACAATCCCGCGCGGGACTGCGCCGTCAGCAGCCGGTCTCCCCGCCGTCGAGCACTCGTCCATGGATCTGCGGCTCGCCGCCCAGCTCGAAGGTCTCTGACAACGCCGTCCAGCTTGCAGGTAGCTCATGCCATGCTGGTTCGTCGGTGACTTCGCCCGCGCCCGTGGAGGCGAGTAGTACTACAGTACGAGTAGCTGGGAGTGGGACTTTCATTTTTTTTATTCGACAACCTGCGTGCTTCTTTACTCGGTGCCAGCGGAGGCTAGCAGGGTAAAACTTGCCGGCTCCTTGGTTCCTGCGCGATTTCTAAAACGTCATGTATTGTGAAACGGAGAGTACATGTTAATACAGTACACTAAGCTTTTTCACCACTCTGCACCTGCAAGGTTCAGGTCGTTCTCACGTAGTCATGTGTACAGACTACAGAGCACAGACCACGTCGTACTAAAGTGACGCATGTAGCACAATCTCCGGAACAGCCAATTGCGCACAGTCCTCGTTGCACATTGGCCGGCCGGGACGACGGAAATCTTGGACGAAGCTGACGCGCTGCCGCATCGATCGTGTAGCTATCGTTATCATCTCTCTCGCTGTCGATCTCTCTCATGCATGGGTATGCAGCATGCAGCAAGCCGGACAGGCCTCCTCCCACAGATGCAAATATGCTCGAGCACGACTGCTCACCGGTACTACTAGTAGAGAGACGCCGACACTCTATCGCAGGGGCCTGAGAAGCCGGCCGGTGGTCACGCGTCACGCGGCATCGTGTTGTAGCCAGAAACCGGTGGCGCGTGGCGTATGGCTAGAAGAGAAGAAAGGCAACATTTTTCCACGCATGCAGAGATGAAATGCGCGTTGATGAACCATCAGTTTCTAAGCGTACGATCGTCCGTGATAAGATGTGGATGACAACGACAGTAAGCAATATCTTGTCTCTCACGTTCCTATATGGCATTGGTGCAGTTTTCCCCATTTTCTAGAAGACAGATAAAAGACGTGCTCTGTTAGCTATTCTTCTCGACCACATGACAATGTGTGCATGGGCCGGTGTTCTATACATGGCGTATGGTTTGGTGTGAGCTGTGATGCAGTGATGCCCTCGGTCAGTGGCAACAGTGACTATAACCCGGTTTGTTTTCAAGTATCTAATCCAACGAGCCACAGTTCTCTTTCCTGCAACTCTGCAAGTCACTGGTGACGGAATGTTATTGCAGAGCTGCCAACAGATCGCGGACTCAAAACGACGACGGCCTGCAAGAAACACGCGCGCGCGCGTACAGGCATTGTTCAGCCTGGTGCTGCCTTGTCCGTTTCCCTGTCCGCGCGCACGCATTCACCCCAGCCGCGCGTCGACGGATTTGGCGGTGGTTGGTAGGCGAAGCGCCGATACGATCCAGCCGCGCGCCGGACAAGGGCGTCGCGCGCTGCGCGGGACAATATTTTACCGTTACGGGCAGCGGCAACCGACACGATACGTTTAACCCATTCCCTGCAGCAGCAGCGTCGGAGGGTGTCGCGGCCAGGGCTACTCTGAAATGCTTGCTTAATTGATTGGTCCCCCGGCCTGGCCTCCTGCCTCCGCTGCCTTGTTGGATCTCTCAACGCTGCTGAACTGCTGATGCAAGCCGATGGAAAGGCGTTCCAACTTTATGCTAGGCGCGCGCGTGGAGACAGCGGCAACGTGCTGGCCATCACCGGTTTTCTATATCCGGGCGCCTCAGATCGTCGAGAGATCCAACGATCCCTCACCGAGCGCTGGCTGCCCCGGCGGCCGGTCACCTGCGCCAGCTAAAGTCCAGAGGTCAGGACGAGGCGGGTGGCGCCCACGATCGAACCCACCTGGAATCAGTAGGTGGATGGTGTGCACTTGAAGCTAAAATCATACACGTACGCCCTACCGGTCCGCTCCGCGCACAACAACAACCAGCCATACTGCGTTCCGCGACGCGCACGGCGCACGCTTCCACTCCACTCCAGTCAGCTAGACGCCTGAAGCAGCAGGGTCACAGGACCCCGCGCCACAGGAAAAGGCCGCGCAATTATACGAGGAATGGAGGGAGTCCCTGCGGTGCCGGCACCGCAAAAGCTTGGCGTTCACCGACGCTTTGGCGGGCGCTTGGCCCCTGATCTCGGCGCGCGCGACATTCATGTCGCCGGCTGTTCCTAATGAATGGTCGATGATTGGGATAGCTCCTGGTCACTGTTGGAGAAGTAATTAGGAGTGGGAGCACGTGGTAAACTGCGATCGTGGAGCAGTAACCGGCGTGGGGACGCCGGCGGGAACGACCACTGCCAGCGCTTCAGTTTCGGTGCCAGTCCGCCGCGCCGCTGCGGCGAAATGAATTTGGGGAAGGCGGCAGGCCCCAACCGGAGTACCGGACCCCTCCTGCTCCGCGCGGTACGACGGGCGCCGGTGCCCATTCATTGCGCGCGCGCGCCTGCCTGACCTGGCCGGCAATAACTTTTTCCCTTGCGGCGCCTGTCCTTTTTGGATTTACCGGCTGACGATCGGCAGCCGTGGTTGGGTGACACCGCGGAGACTGCAGTCGCTACTGTTCGACAACGCGGTGGAACAAGGTGTATGCACGGCACGGAACAGTCCCCGGGCGCAACGCACAGTGCACAGCAAGGACTGCTCGCGCAGATGGTTCTTGGCATGAACGTACGGAGTACTACCCTTTTTTTTTGAGCTTGGCATGAACCTACTACTAATAATTCAATAACAGTCGACAGTCGAGCAGTCGTCGGAGCAGTACGTGGGACGGACCATCGCCTGTGTGTCCGCGGCGACATCCATGTTACTGTCAGCTAATACGATCCCGTAAGAAGGTTCCGTTCCGCTAATCGACGACGCGTGTAGTAGCGGTACCGCGGATTGCGTGTGATAGGGTCATCACATGGTACAGAATCCTCGTCAGCGACACAACCCGTGAGCAAGCTATACGCAATGATAGGGTGATCCGGTGGTGTTCATTGCCCCAACGAAAGGAAGATGCTGAATTTGCTGATATGATCGCTCGGGCAGCCAGGCGACCGACCGGCGCCACGGGACGGTGACTTCACCCGACGGCGCCCTCCTCTGTTCCAAGATATCATCGGCATCACACAATCCCACGCCATCTCTCCATCCAGAACAAACAACACGCGCGTCCTCGAGAAACGAAAGCCACAGCGAGCACAAACTCACCAGAATAAAAAGAAAATCCGCGACGGAGAAAAAGGACAGCACCACTAAAACTCGGCGCCCATTATTCTAACCTGACGGACGCATCCCACTAACACCCACGGACCCGAGAATCTAATCCCCCAACCCCGGCCTCTCCAAATTCGTTCGTCGCGCAGTGCAACCGCCGCTCGTTTTTAATAATCGCCGGCGTTCCCTGCCCTGGCCGGGTGCAAGTGCAACCAGCGCGTATTCTGTCATTGGTTTTTAGAGAGGGCGGCGCGCGTTCCCTGCCCTGGCAGGGTGCAAGTGCAACCAGCGCGTATTCTGTCATTGGTTTTTAGAGAGGGCGGCGCGAGTGCATGCGAGTCCGTGTTCATCGGACCACCACGACGGAGCACGGTTGGGTTCCAGCGTCAGTTTTATCTCGACATTATCCCCTGCATTATTCGAGGGTTACCTGCTGACAGCTGTAGTGCAGACCACGTAGAAGTAGCCTCCTGTTGCGAGCAAAGCTGCCGGGCGAGGGCTGGTGCCGCCGCGGGGAAGGAAGGGAGCGGAGCCGTTGCCGCCTGCCGGCGACTGGGGATTATACGCGCATCACACATCCGTGCTTTTCTTGCGACGGGGTAGAACGTCCGCCGAAACCCAAGAATTTCACGCCAGCCGCGGCAGGGCTGGAAAGCCGCTTTTCGTCATTCCTTTCGTGGCCGTCTCCGCCTTTCTTGTAGGGCTAAACAGTGCGGTGGCTTCGCCTGCCTATGGCCCGGCCGTTTTGACCCGGACGTTCTTTCCTTTGCCGGGTTCTGTGCGGCGCTTTCCTAGCCGGGGTTGCCGTGTTTGCACTGTGGTCACTGTCGCCCATTTTTGCACTTGCCAGCGGTAGCCACCGTGGGACTGGCACTAATCAGATGCGTGCTCACATTTAGCAAGGTGGTATCGTCGTGCGTGCTAAATTGGAATAGAATGCCGAAGACGGGATACTTGTATATCCCTATCAAGACTTGGTAAATCCAGTTCTTGTACCAGGGGTTTATTTTCATCCCTCAGTTTGAATCTCAACGAAGAGTGATCATAAGATCGAACATTTAGTTACACGGGACTCTTCGTTAGATTAATAGCCCATTTGATGATTTGACTTTCAAGTTGGTCTCAAATATCATAAGCATGTGTGCCGTCAACCTTGTGATCAGCACGAGTGCTAACGTAAAACAAACTAATCTGGAAAGGCTAAGCTTAATGTACTGATCTATTAATATACTAACAAAAAAATCTACATAAGTCACTTCAGCATGCACAATTATACCACTTAATATGAACATTCATTCTTTTAAAAAATCAAACTACATGTATATATCACACACTCACCACATTAGACCAGCAATAATGTACTGGTGCCTGAAGAATTTTTTTACTTTTGCATCAATGCTAGCCACTGCAGCAACTGGTGCTTGAAGCTGAAAAACTAGCATGGGTGCTTCATTCGGAAAGCATGTATTTTTCTGGATCCAATATTTCTAAAGGTCCCTTTGGTTGAGCTGTTTTTAGCTTTTGACTTTTACAAAAGCTAAAAGCTCAATTAAAAGAGTCAGCTGTGATAAAAGTTTTTTTGAGAAAACAGTTTTCTCTTAGTTCAAAAGCTTGCTTTTGCCGGCTGTGATTGCTGAATTATACATATTATAGTTATAATTATATATAATTATATCTTACGATAGTTGCAATTATGTAATATAATTATAACTATATCATATTTATATAATTATAATATAATTACAATTATGTATTATAATTATAATAATATATACTTCATAATTATAATTACATATAATTATATATTACTATAATTACAATTATGTAATATCTAATTATAGATTATTATAATTATATAATATAACTATAATTATATAATTATAATCTACATTATATATTATATATATGAT
>BCLH01002411.1:5756-46317 GCA_001602315.1 Zoysia pacifica | reverse complement strand
GGCCGACGAGGCGACGCATCGCCGGAGTGCGGCTTTCGGCGGCAAAACTTAAAATGAGCAGCACAAAACTGATCATCGCGATGAGGGAAACTTGAGGGTGCGGTCACCGGCCAGAGATGCTCACCGAAACACGGCCGACGGCGAGGAGCGGCTCTGTGCGAGGTTCGACGACGGCGTGCTCCTCCAAAACTTGCCCAAACTCCCGACAACTTGCACCCACAGCTTCACTGAGTCACGGAGAAGGCCGGCACAGAGGTTGTCGTCGTGGGAAACGGCTAGGTAGGGCTGTTGTCGGCGGGGTGGACGTGTTCCCGAAGAATGGCGGCGAGAGAACTCAAAATCCTGCGCCAAAGCTTGAGTATTTGGTCGGTTAGTAGGCCCAAAAGATGCAACATCGAGGGTAGAGATCAAGTGCAGAAGGAATTGTGGTGAAACTCACCGATGCTCGCGAAATCGGAGGAGACGCGGCGATTCTTGAACTCTTTTGATTTGGGGAAAACGAAAGTTTGTTGCGGTTGAGTGAGAGGAGTGAGTTGGTGAGTTCGAGGTGAGCTTGAGAGAGGTGAGGCGCACCTCCTCGCAGCGGGTCGAAGGCCGGAGCAGCTCGGCCGGAGCTCCCCGACAATGGAGGTACAGAGATGGGAATGGCGCTCGTAAGAGAGAACGAGAGAGAAGGAAGGAACTCGGCCGGGAGGGCTTTGGACACGGGGTCCTTGCCATGTCCACGCGAGGGCGCGCGTCCGGGCGCGTGGCGTGCATGCAGAGTGAAGAAGGCGCGCGCGCTGCAGCTGGCCCTCGGCGCTGTCCGCTGGAGGAAAGAAGCGGTGAAGCAAATGACAGGTGGGTCCCGTTGCTCCTTTTTATTCTCTGATTTTTCTGCACTGCTTGCTGATTTGTTTTGAAACCTATACTTCCCGAGCTCCGAAAATTTTGAAACTTTGCAGAGAGCTAAAACTTTTTGAGAGGAACAACTTTTATTTTGGGCCCAAGTTTAAATTCCAAACAAAGTTTATTCTATAAAATTTTGAAAACAGGTAATCATTTTGAGAGAAATGATTTATTTGGGCCATTTAAATTTTGAATAAACTTTTACAAAGTTTTCAAAAATTCAATTCTTTGCAGGACCATTCAAGAGAATATTTTTCTTCACAATATTTCTTTTAAAAGTTTTGAACTTATATTTGAAATTTGAATTCTAAATGAAATTTGAAAATATTGTTTGAACCATTTTAAATTGTTTTAGAGCTCAGTTCCACATTTCCAAAAATTGTGCAACTTGTATCTTTATTCCAAAGTGGGATTTTACAATTTTGCATATTGTTTTGTATCCCAAATATTAATTTACTATTAAATGTATTTACCTATAATAATGATGATAAAAATTATAAACATTTTTTTAACATGTGTTATGATTTGATTTATGATCTCGTAAAGTTTGATTTTAAGATTATGCTTCCGTATTAAGAAAAAAAAAGAAAAAATAGATAAGAGGTAAATTGACTCAAAATAATGTTTAAACTAAAACATAATTTAAAGGTTATTTAAACTTTGACAATATTTGAGAGGAGTAAATTAGACTTTATACTTTTTGCATTTGTAGAGTTTCCAACGGTTTTTATTCGGTTTTCACGATTTTTACAAAAACCGATCAAACCCGGCTTCCGTGGCTCGTACGAAATCTGAAACCTTCAGCCTGCAGATTTTTGAGAAGCCTTGCCGGCAGTTTTTTTTTTTCAGATTACAGGAGTTGAGCAGGTGGGTGAAACGTGGTGCGGTGGATCCCACGTGTCGGCGAACGGAATAGGATGTTGGCACGATTAGTTATAGGAAGATTAACAAAAGTCAATAGTATCATGCATTTTAAAAGTGGGAAGTTGGTAATGTTTAGTCTATTGACAACCGGGGTGCGTTCTATCATTCGTTAATAGCCCTTCAATCAAGATCAGCACTAAAAATTTATATTTTTTCGTAGTCAATAAAATGATAATTTTTTCTCTAGTCTAAGATATCGTACTACAAAACAAAATGAACTGTCATAACCATAGCGAGTGCAAGATCCAAGCGCAACCACATGGCACCAATGGGATTTCTTTGAGTATAGTTTATTTTCCCAGTGCTAAAAAATTAGGCCTTAATTTTCCTATTACTTCCTACATACCTATAGCAGACTTTCTTTGTCAAACAAGCGAGTGATAATGATAGCTCAACCGTGGGGTTGAACTTGTGCAAACAAGAGCCACTATAGGGTGACGTATTCAAAAGAAATCGAGAATACCTAAAAACTATTGCATTTTTTTCATAACATTTAAAAAACAATCTATAAAACTTATAAGAATTTCGTAAAAAAAATTAGGTAATATAGAGTTTTGTTTGGAGTTAGTTCTAGGGTCTTCTTTGGTCAAGCTAGCTAGTGTGCATGAAGGTTTACAGTTATTCGCTCAAAGGCAGAACCCGCAGAATTAGAGCTGAAGATTGTGAGAAACCGTTCAAGTTGAGTTCCAATTAATCGAATTAGCTTGATATTCAAACCGAACTCAAGCTCCATTCAACTAACAAGAAATCAACTCTGGTAGTCCTCCGATATGCTTCCAAACACTGCCCAGGACAATAGCATATCGATATTCAACGTTGTACATATCACATAGGGATCTCACATACATACATATAAGTTATTATAAACCTTAAGTAAAAGTTTTTAATTGGAACAAGAATGAGAGCAGCAGGGTTGAAGTTTTAGCTCTCAAACTTCTTAACACAAAATTAAACAAGTACTAAGTTTTCATTTAGGTTCTACATGAGAGAGAGTACTACACAACGGAAAACATTTTAAAACAAACCGAAAGATAGTGTGCTCAGCCCACAAACACCACCATCACGCAAAGGAAGAACACAGACTATTCATCCCCTTCACCAACATCGGCAGGAAAGAAATAGCCAAAAACCAAATCATCCTCACCTGCAAAACTTCAACATTGCAAACGTGAGTACGAAAGTACTCAGCAAGACTTACTCGTGGGACGTACATCCTGACTCCAAAGATCATGTATGAGGTATTAGCAAGGATAATAATGCAATAGAGCTTAATTGCGAAAAAGCAGTCAATATTACTAATTTAAAAGCGAAGCATAAAGTAAAGACTTATGGGCAACTAATTACTAAACTCAAGCAATTAGATAATTATACAAAATCGTAATAAGAGATGTGTCAACAATACATCTCCAATATATCCCATAACTTTACCATCATTGACTAAAGAAGTGAAGTTGTTAACTACGATGAAAATCAATGGACACCAAGCTTGGTCATAACCGAGACCGCGGCGATCCGAACCGATTATACACCCTGCAGGGGAGTTCAACTGTACCCACACGACTTGAGGACCATCCAGCTTATGCAACTTGCGACGTCGCATAAGAGAGTACTCATATCAACATTTCTCTCATCCATTCCCGAACGGTTAGACAATCGACATGTCAGGGAGAACCGGTCTCGTGTCTCGTGGGAGCCCAGCGGTCACTCGTGCGTGTCAATCAAGACATGCCGTCATAGGCCAAACGTTGGTATGTAAATGAGATATTCGGCTTGTCTTACCATTATATTCGACATGTGGTATGAACGAAAAGTGCTTAGGCCAACAATTAACAACGGCCGGTCTTTAATCGACACAGACAGGGCTACCGGACACAGGACTCCTTTCCTGCTGCCAACCTATACTTCTCTGTCCGGTCTCCACTTCGTCATCTTCAAGTTAAACCAACTATATGGGTAACAAGTTGAATAAAGACCCTATACCTGCGAAAAGGTGGTGACCTTCCACTGATTCGACTTCTATCGGTCTAGGCATGGCTAAGCAAGACACACCGGATCTAAAACTACCAATCCAATCTATATACCTAAGACTCCAAGGAGGGGTAATATTCAGATTCCCACATAACCACACTTATCCTATTGCCTGACAACAACATTAATAAAACACTAATTCATTTCATAATTTATATAAAATAAGGATCAACATGTATGATGCTTGCCTTGCGATGTTGAAGTCTCCTCAGTAAAACTATCCACAGGTACTTCACCCTCTGGAGCACCCACGTCACTCTCGAGTACGTTGCTCACTAAACAATGAAACAACGACAAAACAAAAACAAACAGCAAAACAATTTTATTTATAACCTTTTTATTACTAGAGGGAGTGGATACTACATTTTTAGGTAGTTAATCATTTTAAACCAGTAGGGTAAAAATATCAATAGCGTTTAATTAACTACCTTGAGTAATATAACCAAAATTAGTATAAATAATTTAGTTAATTACTAAAGCAATTTACTTAATTTGGTTAAACAAACTAATTTAATACTACTCAATAATGTTTTTGGACTCTAACAAATTTTAATAGGTCAAGATTTAGTAAATATAATTTAGAACCAAATTTGGTTAATTATTAGCAATTATTCTAATTACTATGAATTAACTGCATAGAAAACAGAGATACATTCATTATAAAAAAAATAATTACTGAATAAATTAGCCTAAAGCATTTTTATAATGTTCTTTAATATCCTAAGGGACAATTAAGCAAATTTTTAATAATTTAAAGTGCACACATAATTAATTAAGAATTAAACATGCATTAACCAAATTTCTGCAATTAAACATTATTAAAACCATTAATTACTTTTGTTTATTATTTTTAATAAATATTTTACGAATTTAGAAGTCTAACAAAATTGGTTTCATATTTTTCCGAACTAGTATGAATTTTCTGTGAATTTTACAAGTTTTATCAAATTTTTGCGTATTAAAAAAGAATTTCCGGAATAGAAATAAACTTAACCCCACACACGGGCCACGTGGCGGCCTGTGGAGATAACCCATACAAGAGGCTGCACGGCTGGCCGCACAGGATCCGGCAATAGCCGCATCGGATCCGAGGCGAGCTCGGTCACCGGCCATGGAGGGGCGACGGTCGGTTCGCGACGGTGCTCGCCGGCGCGTCGTCCCCGACGGTCGCGAGCCCGGGGACTAGTCCGAAAAGGACCACCACCGCGCGGGAAGTTTTCTGGAAAGGTAGTCGTGGTCACTAGCTCACCGGAACTAGGGTGACGGCGTGCGGCGGCACGGAGGAGAGTTCGGCGAGGTCACGATGACTCTCTGGTGCACGAAACTGGAAACCGTTCGCTCTAGGAGCTTCACCAAGGCGAGGAGAAGAGCAGCAAGGAGGTTGTCGTCGACGACGATGGCCGGAAGTGGGTCGTCGACGGTGAGGTGCGCGGTTCCGGTGGCCGATGGCGAGGAGCTCCGCGATTCCTGCACCACAGGCCCAAAATTCTTACGGAGAAGCTCGGCCGAAGGAGCGGTAGGAGGTGGAGGGGGTTTGGCCGCGTTGAAACGGGCCGAGGCTCACCGGAGAGGGCTCGATTTGGAGGAATGGCGCCGGCGGCTCCGAAGCTCGAGCTTTGGAAAGACTCCGAAATTCGACGCCACCACTTTGGAGATTGAAGGAGGGAGAGTGGAGGTGAGCTTGTGGTTTGCTGGAGGACGAAGGGGTGCCGCTGCTCGCAAGCATGGAGGGGCCGGGACGGCTTCGGTGGTGTTCGCCCACGGCGGCGATGGGGGCGGCCGAGAGAGTGAAAGAGAGAGTGAGGGAGGGAACGAGAAGCTCGGCCGGGGATAAGGAAGTGAGGGAAGGAGCAAGCGCCAGCTAGGTACTATCGGGCGCGCGGCGACGTGGCCACTGTGCATGCGCGCCACGCGCGGTGCGCGCTGTCCGCGAGCAGCGGGGGAAGGAGGAGAAGAAGAGCAGTGGCCGACAGACGGGGCCTGCGAATTTTTTCAATTTTCTGATTTTTGATTTTTTTTTCGGATTTTCTGGCAGCTTACTGTTTTTGTCTCAAAAACTTCAGTTCCCAAGCTCGGATGAATTTAAAACTTTGCAGGGCTGAAGAACATTTTATGAGGAACAACTTTACTTTTTGGAGCATCTTCAAATTCACAGCGGATTTAATTCTAGGAAATTCGAAAGGCAGATGACTGATTTTTGAGGAATTAAAATATTTGGGGACTTACATTTTTGGTTTTAAATTTTTACAAAAATCCCTATATACTTTCTGAACCTTGTGATCATTGACAATTAAGAATTGTTTTAGATATTATTTTGAATTTTTTTAAATTCACCTCAATTTGAATTTCTAATGACTTCGGTTATTTGAATTCTAGTTCAAATTTGAATTTTGTGATTCGGAACATGAGGGATGTTACAAAGATATACATAGATGGAAGGTAATTAAAGATATGTGAATGAGGTAGCCTCCAATTGTAGATGCTAGGGAAAAAAATCTCATAAAAATGCATTAGAGATTATAGAAGAGTAGACACCTGCGTGGAACCTGATGGATCTAGGGATGAAACTTTTTTATTTTATGGGTCAGTCCATGACCCAAAAATTATTCCAAATGAACTAAGAATTCATCACACCTTCATAAATTCATCACACAAATATACTAAGTTGTTGACCCACAACTACGCATTGGGTACCCAACTTGCACCCCTAGTTGGATCCCATGTTGGGTTAGCTTTCACCATATGACAACGTCTAAATGGGTAAAATTATGTTACGACTTGGAAATATTCCTGTGGTCTTTCCAAATAGCCTAGAGTAGGTGATATGACACTACAAATACACCCTAGCTACACCTTTCATGACATGACATTTAGTAGTAATCATCTAAGGAACACTATATTTATCATCAGTCGCTTTCATGCACGTCGAGCTCTAATATTATAGTGTAGTCAAGGGCATCACTTTTCGGATTAACTAGATTTGTAACAACATCAAGAATAGGTCATGTTCTACACAAAGATTCTTACCAAACAGTGGCGTATGTCATCAAGTATGAAAACATCAATTTTCTATATCTCGTTGAAATGCCTCTTTTTAGCTGGTCATTAATGACTGATACCTGCAAAAAAATTTTTATAGAAAATGACTTTATTAGCTGCTCATTACCAAATACTAGTAACTTTGATACTTACAAGAAGCTAACAATTTTTCTGCCTAATAAATGGCTCACAATATGTGAAGCAAAGGTTGCACTGCATGTTGCTGCATATATTGCAGACTTGCAGTAGAAGATAGTAGAGGATAACAATATACTCCCTCTATTCTTAAATTGTTGCCGCTGTTAACTTCTAATATCATCTTTGATCATTCATCTTATTCAAAATATTACTTTAAATGTGAAAAATTAAAATTCAAATGTTGAAAAATTTAAAGACATGATTCAAATAACTCGTGGTAATGCAAATTATAACAAAATATATGATATTTATCAAAAAAATTTGAATAAGATGAGTAATCAAAGTTGATAGTGACAAAAATTTAGAAGCGGATGGAGTATATAAATCTTGGAGTAGAGCAAAGGACACATCATGTTCAAAAAAGCCAGCAAATGGAGCAAATATATATCTTATTTCAGTGAGACTCAGACAATGGATCTTGAGTTATCTCCAAAAAAAGAAAAATATGAGCACCTCGTTGGCATATTGGATAAGAGCCGATGGGATCATTCGATCAACAATAGTTAAAGCAATTTGCCATCGTGGCCTAACTTGGTTAGGAAGGTACCGAGAATGGTCTGAAACTCGACACGGCGTAGCCTATGTCATGTAGGAGTAGAGATGCAAGTGGGTATCCCACAAGGACCACATGCATCTAATTTAAATTTTGTGAGTATTTATAGGTTATCCGTAAAAATTGAACTAGACGTGGGTTCTTCAGCATGCCCACTTGCATCAAGATTCTCACGCTCTCTCCAACTCTAGCACGTACATATGGTCCGCTTGATTCAGTTGGTGAAACAATTATTTTCAAGTAATCATGGAGGGAGCGCCATCTCCTGGCTTTGATTCATTTATCATCCTCATTTTCTCATGAAACATAATAATAATAATAATAATAATAATAATAATGCTTGTGTATTACAAAAAGAGAATGTATGCCTGGTATATTATTAATAATATTATTACATTGATCTCATAGTATACTCTATGGATGTGGTAGTTCGTCGAAAATAAGTCGACCGCTGCCAAACCCACTCACTGCCTGAGAAACCTCCACGGCTCCCTGGCTGCTCCCATCCTGCATCAGCAGTCAACAGAAAAAGACTTGGACCAGCAACCAATAAACAAGAAGGGTGTTTGATCTGTTATACAGTATACACACCGCCAAGTGCTTGCTATGGTTCTGACGCTCATGTAGATGGTGAGCGCGATCCAGATGCCGACGAACCCGCCATGCGATGAGAGCAGTATCAAGGATGGTATGCTCACGGCAGCGACGCCGACCCGCAATGAACAGAAGCATTTACGGGACAGCAGTTTTAGAGATGATCCCGAGTTGGAACTTGGAAGGATTGCTGGTTAGAATTAGATATAGAGGTGACTGATGAGCAGGATGCGTGCCATGGAAGAAGCTGAGAACGTGTAGTCTGATGCTCAAAAGTTGATGCCGTCGAACACGAATGCTAGGGTGTTTATCGTCTGTGTTCCTGCAATAAACTGAGTACGTACATATAGATGAGCACAAGGTGTTCAGACCGAATAAGACCAGGCGACCTGGATTTTTATGGTCTCGTCGATACTAGAAAACGCGGAACAAGTGACACTGAAATTTCAGAACCTTGCAATTTCAAAGTTATTTTACCGGGATCCCTTGATGAATGGTTTTGATGACAGCAGCATCTGTGGTAAAAAACAGTGGCTCCAAACCGTAGCCCAACACTGACGATGACAGTGAGAGCTACTCCCAAGATGAGGCCGTGCTGCAAGACACGGGCAGTGGCGGTGACCACCTTGTCATGGTCCTCCTTGGCAAATGCACCGGCAAGAATCGCCTGAAAAATATGCGGCAAACAGTTGTGTCAATTAATGCTTGTTCAAATTGCCAATGAGAAATTTCTCGTATTAGTTTGAGATAATTCATCCTAAAAAGTATAGTGCGAAGTGTGATTTAGTGCTTCAAACTCTTAAATTTTAATGGTGCACATGCATGGAGTTAACGATCTAGCAGCTCACCTGAGAGAAGATCTAGAATGCAGCCATTACAGTTGTTCCATGCTGAGCCGCCAATGAAGCGGCCAGCGTTACACAGAACGTCACGGCAATGTTGGACTTAATCCTGGTGGCACGTTGGAGTCTGTTTGACGGAGCTGCAGGAAGAACGAGTGTGAAGGAGCATGCAGGATCAGGTTGCGGAGAATGCGTCGTGCATCAAGCTACATGCAATAGTGCGTGTGAGTCAAGTTAAAATAAACATGCAGTGTGGCATGGGTTTATCTCCTAGATTAGTGAATCAGAATTGTGTTAAACTCCTGTAAAGAGCAGGCTTTGTAATTATTCGAGTACTGAAACTGAATCAGAGAAAAGAGCTCGTTCAGCGCTCAGCTTCCTCTGTTTTCCTTCCTCTGTCTCTGTTCTGAACTTCGTATAGGCTAGCCACTTGAACAAGGGTGTGCGATCCAGTGATTCTTACCAACATCTGGTATCTAGAGGCGGAGTTGCATGCCCAAGTATCCCTAGTTCAATTCAATTTCATTCGTGCCCAAAGGAGCTACTGCACGTGACGGCTGCGGAATGCCGTTCCAGTTGCCGCAGTGGACGGCGACAAACTACACGACCTGGGTGATTCGAGTGCAGGCCATTCTGGAAGCGGAGAAGATATGGGAGGTGATCGAGCCGGTCAGGACGACTGTTGACACGAAGATGGATAAGAAGTTACCTTCTTCAGGCCCTTCCAGAGGATCTCGTCCTGCAGGTGGCGAGGAAGAAAACCTCAAAGGAGGTATGGGACAGTCTAAAGGAGAGATTTCTTGGTGCTGAACGTGTCAAGCAGGCACAGCTGCAGACATTGGTTGCAAAATTTGATGCTGTGCGTATGAAAGAGGGAGAGACTCTTGATCAACTTGCCGGGAGGATCTCGGCAATGTCGATCCGGTATGCCAACCTTGGCGGATCCCTGGAGAATTCAGCGCAGGTGAAGAAACTGCTCGACTCGGTGCCGGATCGCTTCATCCACTGCGTCGAAGGGATGGAACAATTCTGTGATCTCAGCACCATAACATTCGAGGAGGCAGTAGACCGGCTGAAAGCATATGATGAGCGCACACGCCGTTCGTCTAGTGGAGGCGGCGTTGGGCAATTGCTCCTCACTCGTGCGGAGTGGGAAGCGCGGCAAAAGAAGGAGACGGTTGAGTCTTCAGGAAAGGGCTGCTGGTCTGACGGAGGTGGTCGTGTCCGGAGTGGCCGAGGCCGCGGTAGAGGCCGTGGCCGTGGTGGCCGTGGCGAGACGCCATCCAAGGGGGGCTCTGGTAACTCTGGCAGAAAGCAGCGCGACAAGAGCCACATTCAGTGCTTCAACTGTGAGAAGTATGGGCACTACACAAGTGAATGCAAGAATCCGAAGAAAGAAGAAGCAAATCTAGCTGCTGATGACAAGGAGCCAGTGTTGATGCTAGCAGAAACAGAGGAAGTTTCATTGCTGCATCTGGTACAGCAGGAGCTTGGCAACATCTTTATTTTAAATGAAGAGAAGGTTCAGCCAGAGCTGCATTTGACGGGAGGAGGTACTGCTTCTGGTGATGTCTGGTACCTAGATAATGGGACTAGCAATCACATGACTGGAGACATGTCTAAATTTCGAGAACTTGATGAACAAGTCACCGGTATGGTAAGATTTGGAGAAAGTTCTGCGGTAGAAATTATGGGAAAAGGGTCAATCCTATTTGCTTGCAAAAATGGAGATCAATGGTTGCTGCAGGAAGTATATTACATTCCAAAGCTACGCAATAATCTCATGAGTCTTGGACAGCTCACTGAGATTGGTCACAAAGTGGTGATAGATAAAGATGAACTCGAGGTGTTCGAGAAAGATCCTCTGCGGCTAATTATGAAGGTAAAGCGTTCACCGAATCGCTTGTATCGCATTGAAATACAGCAGGCGAGTCCAGCTTGTCTGTTGGCAAAACTAGATGACCCGGCATGGCTCTGGCATGCACGCCTGGGCCATGTCAATTTTCAAACCCTCAAGAAGTTGTCTGAGAAAAAGATGGTTGTGGGAGTACCGCTGATCAGGCACCCTGACCAGCTGTGCCACGGGTGTCTAGCAGGCAAGCATTAGGAATCAGTTCCCATTGATGGCAGAGTACAAAGCGGAGGAGCCGCTTGAGTTGCTGCATGCTGATCTATGTGGTCCGATTACGCCAGCAACACTCGCCGGTAACAAGTATTTTATGCTAATTGTTGATGACTTCTCACGGTGGATGTGGGTTTATACCATGAAGACAAAGGATCAGGCGTGTGCAACCTTCAAGACATTCAAGGCAGAAGCTGAAAATGTCTGTGATCGTCGCGTCAAGACACTCTAGACAGATCGTGGAGGCGAATTCTTGTCAGCTGAGTTCAATGATTTATGCAAGGCAGCAGGAATCAAGAGACACTACACCGCCCCATATACACCGCAGCATAACGGCGTGGTGGAGCGAAGAAACAGGACTGTCATGGCAATGGCAAGATCACTGCTCAAGAGCATGAGTCTGCCAGGAAAATTTTGGGGTGAGGCAGTGCGGCATGCAGTGTATCTGCTGAACCGTCTGCCGACGAAGGCATGGGGGAGCACACCCCATATGAAGGATGGCATGGCAGGAAACTGCACCTGGGCCATCTACGGGTGTTCGGGTGTGTGGGGCACGTCAAGCTGGTCGCGCCACATATGAAGAAACTCGATGATAGAAGCCGTCAGATGGTGTACCTTGGGGTCGAGGATGGCTGCAAGGCACATCGCATGTTTGATCCTCATTGCGGCAAACTAGTTGTAAGTTGTGATGTTGTATTTGAAGAAAATCTCGAGTGGAAATGGTGTGCAGGAGATGGAGATCATGCCGACTTCATTGTTGATGTGGATTTCTACGCTGAGCCGACGATACATCCCGTGGCGTTGGTAGGAGGCCAGGCACCCGTGATGGTGCATGATGCTGTGCCAGCGTCGCCAGCAAATTCCTCACCGGTGCTGCCCACTGCAGCAAGCACAGTGGCACCAGCATCACCTGTGCCTAACACTCCAGTAGGAGGGCTGGAAAGTGCATCACCATCACATGATCAAGCAGCTACTCCAAGCAGCGTGTTGCCATCTTCATCCAGCGATGGGAGTACTACTGACGGGCCTGTTCGGTATAGGCTCCTCGCTGACATTATGCAGGAGGCACCAGTAGTGGAACTGGCATATGACGACATGGAAGATGAAGCATTGTTGGCTGAAGCAGAGGAACCAACATGTTTTTGTGAAGCTGCAGGGCAACCTGTCTTGGATGAAGCCATGAAAAAGGAGATCAAGTCCATTGTGAAGAATTCAACTTGGACACTGATCGAGCTGCCGGCTGGACACAAACCAATTGGACTCAAGTGGGCATACAAGCTAAAGAAAGATTCATCTGGTGCTGTGGTTAAGCACAAAGCGAGGTTAGTAGCTAAAGGTTATATTCAAAAGCAGGGCATTGATTATGATGAAGTGTTTGCACCAGTGGCAAGGCTTGACACTGTGCGAATGATACTGGCTTTAGCTGCAAATTTTGGTTGGGAAGGGCATCACCTTGATGTTAAATCAGCATTCCTTCATGGAGAACTAGAAGAAGAGGTTTATGTTGCTCAACCAGAGGGGTTCATAGAGAAGAACAAGGAGCACATGATGCTGAAACTGAAGAAAGCCCTGTATGGTTTGCGACAAGCACCAAGGGCTTGGAACATGAGACTGGACAGGAGCTTGAAGAGTCTCGGGTTCACTAGGTGCACACAAGAACAAGCAGTATACTTGAAGGGAGAAGATCAGAAGAAGATCCTCATTGGTGTGTACGTTGATGATTTGATTGTGACTGCTGCTAATCCGGAGATGATTGTTGAATTCAAGCATCAGATGTTAACTGAATTCGAGATGACTGATCTTGGACTGTTAAGTTACTATCTTGGCATTAAGGTGGAGCAGCAGGGAGGAGGAATCACTTTAAAGCAGAGTGCTTACGCCAGGAAGGTGCTTGATCAGTTTGGGATGACTGAATGCAATCCAGTGAGAGTTCCCATGGAGCCGAAACTGCAGCTACACAAAGACCCTGACGGTGAATCCATTGACATCATTGAATATCGACGGAAGATTGGATGTTTAAGATATCTTCTTCATACTAGGCCAGATCTTGCATTTGCTGTTGGAGTGGCAAGTAGATTTATGGAGAGACCAACAGAACTTCATCAGAGAGCATTGAAGCAAATCTTGAGGTATTTGAAGGGGACACTACACTATGGACTGGTATATTCTAGAGGAAATAGTGAGATGACAATCACTGGGTATTCTGATAGTGATTTAGCCGGTGATATGAATGACAGCAAGAGCACAGGAGGTATGGCGTTTTATATCAATGACATCTTGATCTCATGGAACTCGCAAAAACAGAGGACAGTAGCTTTATCATCATGTGAAGCTGAGTACATGGTAGCAACAGCGGTGGCATACCAAGCGCTGTGGCTGAGGAGTTTGCTAGGAGAGCTGACTGGGAAGCAACCCATGCTGGTTAGGCTATTCGTCGACAACAAATCTGCCATCGCATTGATGAAAAATGCAGTGTTTCATTGACGATGCAAGCATATTCGTACCAGGTATCATTTCATTCGTGAGTGTGTTCAGGATGGGTAGATTGTTGTAGAATTCATTCGCTCTGAAGAACAAAGAGCAGATGCTCTGACGAAGGCATTGTCAGTAGGAAAGCTGGGAACAATGCGGCATCTGTTGGGTGTTTGTAATCTCGAGCCACATCAGGATTAGGGGGGAGTGTGTTGGACTTAATCCTGGTGGCACAGTGGAGTCTGTTTGACAGAGCTGCAGGAAGAAAGAGTCTGAAGGAGCATGCAGGATCAGGTTGCGGAGAGCGCGTCGTGCATCAAGCTACATGCAAGAGTGCGTGTGAGTCAAGTTAGAATAAACGTGCAGTGGGGCACGGGTTTATCTTCTAGATTAGTGGATCAGAATTGTGTTAAACAGCTGTAAAGAGCAGGCTTTATAATCATTCGAGTACTGAAACTGAATCAAAGAAAAGAGCTCGTTCAGCGCTCAGCTTCCTCTGTTTTCCTTCCTCTGTCTCTGTTCTGAACTTCGTATAGGCTAGCCACTTGAACAAGGGTGTGCGATCCAGTGATTCTTACCAACAGGCAACCACTCGCCCGAGTAGAAGAATTCTTTCCTCTGTCTCTGTTCTGAACTTCGTATAGGCTAGCCACTTGAACAAGGGTGTGCGATCCAGTGATTCTTACCAACAGGCAACCACTCGTCCGAGTAGAAGAAATCCGGCACCACCAAAATTAGCGCCCTATTCTGAAACTTAATGTGCATACGTGTAAATACTCACCGCATCCAAGGAAACGCTGGAAGTTCAGGCATTTTATGCTGGGCGGGATGATGTTAACCTTCTTCACAAGCTTGAACAGCAGCAGTAGCATTATCAGGTATCTGCAAAACAAGCATCCAAAGGATCATTTACTTGTCGATAGGTCACCAGATATACCGAAGAATCGAATACTATTTCTGCTGGTTCGTCGTGAAGTAAATCTTTTCTTCAGAAGGAATGTATTAAAGTAAATCAACTTACTGGGAGATGACATGGGCAAAGGCAGCGCCGACAACACCCATCCGGCAAGCAAAAATAAAGATTGGATCCAGTGCAACATTCAGAAGGTCACCAGCCACTGATTGAACAAATAAAACATGCTATCAGTGACAACGTCTAGCCTGGAATCACAAGAAATGAATCTATGGATGGATTGCAGTGCTAAGTGGCATACAAGGGTGTCTTGGTGTCCTTGAAGCCTCTGAAAGCTCCTTGCATGGCGAGTGACAGTAGCACGGCCGGGGCACCATGCGATCTCACCACGAGCCGCAGGACTCAACATCGGCGCGCTCTGAAATTAATAAGAAGAAAGTAAGGGTCAGGTGAAAACCTACAAGAAGGTCTAGATTGGATGCTGGTTTTGTACAGTAATGATCGACAGGTTTGACACCCATGACTCTGAGCAGCGGATTCCGAGCAGCAATTAGGAAGATGGCCTGGAGCACCCCTAGGATTGCACCGACAATCAGCGCTGACGTGACGGATGGCACAAACTTGGCCTTGTCGTTGCTGCAAACTCCTCCACTGCCGAAACAACTCTTTCGATAGTAGCATTTGGTGTGTCCCGAGCCAGAATCACCATTATTTTCCCCCTCTGGATGCTTCTCAAGGTCGTGATGCTGACAAGTGGGTAGATGCACACCTTCATGATCTGATTGAGCAGGGCAATGGATACGCCCACGGCAGCGACCTCTACAGATCCAAGCCTGCAGATGAACGCTGTGTCGATAAGCGAGGCGATTGGGTCGGCCATCAGAGCAAGCGAGGCCGGGACTGCGATGCGCAGCACCTTGGACCCGAGAGCGTCAAGCTTGAAGACGTCCTTCACGTTCATGAAGAAAAGGTGTAGCCCCGTCCTCCATGGCCCGCCTGCCAATGTGGTCTTGGTCGGCAGCGGCCTGCCATTCACGGGATCGTTAGAGCTCTCTGCCGCAGCCCGAGCAGTACCCACTACCACGTCGGCATCCTCCTGATGCTGCTGCTGTTGGGACTCATCCTGGGTGCTAGAATTGGGAGATGCTTCCTGCTGGACAGCCGTCATTGAGGCAGTCTCGGTTGTACTCTCAGCTCACAGTCTAGAGAATAGAAATAGCTAAACCTGCATATCAATTCGAAACAAACATATAGATAGGTGTCAGTAAAAGCGTAATTTATGTCTCAGACCGTATGGTTGATGCATGAGTACGGCACAAAAGATGCATGGCCAATTAAGAAATCGCTTCCTACTAACAAGAACTGATCAGCAATTGTTCAAATGCAATGCGTGGCCCGGAAGAACCAAAGAGGCGTACTTCCGGCTATGGTTTCCAGGTTCAGCCCTGAGATCAAATAGATCCACAGAGAGAGATAGAGATAGATAGATAGATAGACAGACAGATAGGTAGAGAGAGAGAGAGAGAGATGCACCCTGGCTGTAGTTGATGGACTAATCAGTAAACTTGCAGTCCAAGAGGAATGGCAGTGTTCATAGAACCAATCAAAAGTACTTCCTCTGGTCTATACAAAGCTGTAAATCTTAAGCACTGGGGCCCTTTTGTTTGCTTTTCCGAAGAACATGCTGCTAGGAGCAAGGAAAGTTGCAGTTCCCCATTGTCGTACTAATATATTGTTGATCCGATAACTATATTGTCATTGCTGATTTATTTACTCAGTGGCATGTCTCTAGAGAGGTTAGGATCTCCGTTAGTATCTAAGCGGCATTACTTCCTCCGTCCCAAAAATAAGTGACATTCTAGATTTTCAAACATCTAACTTGACCATTAATTTTATTTAAAAAATTATGAAAATATTATGTATTTTCAAACATCTAAGTTGACCGTTAATACTATAAGCATGATTTGTTTGTTTTTGTATTTTCATATATTTTTTAATAAAAAGAATGGTCAAACATTGATTTTTAAAATTAAAAAAATATCACTTATTTTGAGATGGTGGAGTACTTGTTTGCACGCATATCAGAGCGAAGGTTCTTCCATTCGACACATGGTATCAAGCTAAGCTAGGAGACAAACTTCCTCGGAGCATTCCTTATTCTTGATATCGGGTTGGTGTTGAAGATGGTCCATTGATCAACGTATGGTTGAATTAGTTTTGAATTTCATACACAATCACACAGCCTTAGCCGTGAAGCATAAATTTTCCAATCTTCTTCAAACACCTTTCTAGTTAAAAAAAGAGAGCACCTTTTCCTGTCAGCATAGCATGGATAAATAAATTGATGGCATAAGAAACAGGAAGGATTGTCCAACTTGAGCACCAGATATTACACTGGTCCCCAGACTTATAACTTTTCTGAGATACTGTACGAGCCTTCCAGCTGATGCCGCAGGACATATTTGATTGAATCTTTCAAGAGATCTGTCCAATGTGAATGAATGAATAGGCATGGGTGTTTATCACTAAATTTTCCTTTCCAAACATGCCCTATAAGTACTATTTCTTCCTGAATTGTGTGCCTTGCTTCATTCTACAGGAGTTGTTAATATGATGCGTGTTTTTAATGAAGCGTGCAAAGATTATTTTGAAATGTTGGTTTTGGTGACATGTAGGAGTAAGTTGGTTGGGCACTAGGTTTGAGTGGCGTTGTTGATTTATCTGTTAGGCTGGAATTCTAGCTTCAACTAACAGGATGGCTTCACACTTGGTCTTTGAGACCCCTAGCTTCAAGTTCGGTTTGAAAAAAAACAACAACATAACAACTCCTCCTTTTCCCCTGCGGTACTACTGCCGAAACAACCCGCGTGGCTCGCCAAGATATGCTGTGGAGGGCATGCGGAGGGGGATGAATTCTGGATGCCTGTAGCGGGCCTGCTCATGGGACCGATGGTCAAGTGGCACGCCTAGGTGTACGGCGACTGTATGGTTACATCGATGTCCCAACAACCCCTGACTTACTAAGATCCTCTCCAATCAAGGTGGCATTACCGTGGCAATGCTATCCAATATCATTGTTGATGCCTTCACCTTGATTTGGGGCGCAACGGCCATGGGTCCTCTATCAGAAAATAGAGGCAGCGCCTACATATCGATGTTGGCGGCAGATCTGCATCCGTCTCCATGCACAGCGTTGTGTGTGTGTGTGGGTGGGGGGTCTGGCTGGTTGCTTCTCGTAGTTGGTCACACGCTCACAATGGTCGGTTACTCGGTTAACCTATAATCTGGATCGGGGGCATGGCTGTAGCATGCTCCATGCATGCAGATGTGTGTTTTCCGTGGGTAGCATGTGGCGACATACTCATGCTTGAGAGTCCTGATTGTGGTGCATGCCATCGGTTGGTTCTTACGATGCAGATCCTGTGACCAACATGGAGTGATTTCTGGTTAGGGGCAACAATGGTGTCCTCCTGTTCACGCAATCATGACCGACGGCAGATTGTTTGATCTGGCCGGCAGTGGGCCAGGTCAAGATCCACTCCAGTCTTGACTGCTCATTACTGTAAGTGATCCGGCTTGCGGCCCATAAGACATGAATGATCCTAGTGTTTGTACGGCATGCACTCGTTAGCTGGGATTCACACAATCGACTTGAAATTGTAGGCTTTGGACGCAGGTGTCCCCTCTTGATTCTGAGATTTTGGGACATCTGCTCCGCTATGTTCGACCGACTCTACACCACAATGGAGTACCTCATGCGTGATTTCGTCATCACACTAGTGGGTAGTGGCACTTGGTGTCCCCTCTCGATGCTGAATTTCAGGTCACTCAGGCTACTATTGTTGTCTTTGTCTGCCATTTTGGATGCTGCAAGGAGGCCATTATACTTGTTCCTTTGAAGGCAATTAAAAATCCTCACAGAAGATGTCCTCTTGAAGATGCTTCTGATAATAAACGTGTCGAGGGTATATATGCTCGTCTTTTTACCATTCTGCCAATTGTAAATGTCTGATAATGGCCAAATCGGTGATTGTAAAATAATGGCTGTAACTCTGTTGAAATATTCTTGAGGGTCAAAGCTGGATTAATGGAACCCTCCCATTATCTAAAAAGATCACATTAATTGTGCATTGATCCTTGCAGTTTTGTTCATTTTAACTCTCATTTATTTTACCTAAATACAATATGATTTAACAAAATATCTTCGACTGCACTCTAATCATTAGCTTGGGCATGAATTAGTTCACTAGATTCAGTTCTGTATTTGGGCAAAAGTTTCACATTTTGACAAATCTACTTCATACTTCCATATCTCTATTTTCCCCGAAAGTTCAGTACTTTGACTGCAAGTTTCACTGAAGTTCTCCAATCTGAAATTCGCTAGGTTTAAAGAAACAAAGAAACAAACATTCGTCTCGTCTTTTCCGGTTAAAATCTAGTGGATAGAAAAGGCAGACACGGAAGTCACAAATTGTCTATCTACGTTAAAAAGATTTTATCGAAGTGATCGAGGGAAACCTGCAATCTACACGGCGTCATGAATTATCAGTACTATGATGCCTCTGAAAGCCTGTCCAATTGCAAAAGCGACATGGTTAGGTTGTGACCGTACATGTGGTATGAGAGGTGGGGGGGTTCATGTGCTCCAGCAATCCGACACCTTTTCAAATAGTTTCATTAAATATTTATGTAGCTGTGGTTTTAGACTGTCCGGTAAGCATGTACTCCTATAAGTGACGTTTTTTTTTAAAATCAACATTTGATCATTCGTAGTATTAAAAATTTTTATGAAAATAAAAAAAAACTTAAAGTATCTTTAATAATGAATCATTTCACAATAAAATAAATAATATTTTCACAATTTTTTTGAATAAAATGAATAGTAAAAGTTGATTCAAAAAATCAAAAACATCACTTATATAGTGGGAGAGTACACAGCTTTTGAATCTTAAAATGTCTGACATGTATATAAATCTATCTTTCATATGTCTCTCGGTTCTCTGCATCAAAAGCTGTAGCATCTATCTTTCATTTGTCTCTCGGTTCTCTGCATCAAAAGCTGTAGCACGTATCATTCTGTTCACGCACTGACTCGGTGTCTTGTAGCTCCCAGAATTATTCGTTGCTAGGGAGCTTCATCGTTTCAGATATTCCATGCCATTGCACTGTCAGAGAACAAGTGCACGCATGGTAGGAAAACAATTATGGTATATAAAAAATATCAGAAGTTACTGATAAATGTGATATTTTAGATATTTCAGTAATTTTGATGAATTAATTTAAATATTTTTAAAAATAATTGATATTAACTCACAATAAATTGTTTTTAATCTATAAAACAACACCGTTGTATATACAAACAAAGCAATTTTCATTGATTAAAGATACTCAATGATGAAATTTCAATAATAAAAAATATCGGACCTCACTAATAAAGGCGATATTTCCATGAAAATTCTTTGAATTTTTTTCCATAGGAACATGCATGTCAAAGAATAAGTCCGTTCTTCAGAGTATCTGGCCATTGCCTTTTTTGAAACCAGGCATACGCCCTATTCCATTACCGAGATAACGGAAACAAAAGAACCCATGTTCCGATTACAAAAGGATGTTCATGGTTGCCCACACAACCAAAGCTTCCAGATATAAACTCCAGGAAGACATAGTTACAACTCCAGAGATACATTCAAAAGAAAACTACTGCAGCATCGACAAAGCTCAGTTCAACTCCTCGCCCAACTTCCACTTCTCTTAGACGGCCTTCAAGTGTCTTCCTCCTGTGAACTTTCACCCTCCTCCGGATCTGGTGAATACTGCAGCAGCCTCGGACGGGGTCTTGTCGCTGATCCAACTAGGCGGTTACTTTCAGCCATCGACTGCAGTATACCTTCTACGCCTCGAATCAATTCTTCCTTCGATAGGCTCTTCAGTAGACCTGCCCAATATTTGAGAAACGAACAAGCATGGAAAATAATTTCTTTAGGATCATGAATCAATTTGTGTTCAAAGCAGGCTCTGTTTCTCATCTTCCAGATAGCCCACGTGATGGCGGCTAAACCTGGTACATGGAACTCCCGACAATGAGGCAAAAATTTTCTGATCCAGATATAATGTTGAGCAGCTGAACCAGGAATACAATCAGCGCCTAAGCATCTGCCGATAAAACTCCACACAGCTTTCGCCACTGGACATAAGAACAAATGAAGCACCGTTTCCTCTTGTGTACAGAAATCACATGTGTTTACTCCCCCCCAATTCCTTTTCTTCATATTATCTGTAGTAAGAGTGGCATTCTGCTCTAGAAGCCAGAGAAAAATCTTAATCTTAAGTGGGATTTTAGCTCTCCATATGTGTTTATTAAGTCTTTGGGGATACCATTGGAAAAGCCATTTATACAGAGAATTGACCGAAAATTTGCCATTAGGTGACAACATCCATTTAACAGAATCATCCACATCCCTAAAACAAAAGCTATTAAGTTTCCCCACGATATTCCCCCATTGCTGCTGCTGATTCTCAGACTGCCACCTTCTATAAGACATTTCCCATTCTTGATTTCGATACTGAGCAACCAAAATACCCTTGTCCTGACAGATATTATATAGATCAGGGAAAACATCACCTAAGGGTTTATCACCAAGCCATTTATCTTCTCAAAAACGAGCATTGTTTCCTTTTCCCACTTGAACAGTTCTTCCCATTAGATATAGTTCTCTAACCTTTAACATATCAAACCAACAGGGTGAATCACAGTTTTGTGTTTAACAGTAGCTATGGAAGCATTTTGAAGGTACTTTCTCTTGACAATTTCCTGCCACAGCCCCTCTTCAATCTCTAGTTTCCACCACCATTTGCTCATTAAGCATAAATTCATTAATTGTATATCTTGAATTCCTAGACCTCCTTTATTTTTGGGTTTACAAATGATATCCCATTTAACCAAATGATATTTTCTCTTTGTCCCCCCACCTTGCCAAAAAAAAGGGTTCTCCTAGCCTTATCCATGGTATGAACAACTGTTTTCGGTAAGAGAAACATTGACATGTGATATATAGCGGTATTAGATAGACTAGCATTAATTAATATTAATCTCCCTCCAAAGGAGAGAGCTCCCCCCTTCCAAACATCCAACTTCTTTGTAATTTTCTGATTTACCATGTCCCAATCTTTGACATGAAACCTTGATGGACTAACTGGCACCCCCCAGGTATTTAATTGGGAACACACCCACTTGACAATGAAAGAGCTCTGCATATTCAGTAGCAATGATGTTATCCCCTCCCAACACAGTAATCTCAATTTTTTGAAAATTAATTTTGAGGCCAGACATGAGTTCAAATATATATAGCAACAACTTAACATTGTTAGCTTTATGGAGATCATGTTGCCGGCACAGGATAGTGTCATAGGCATATTGTAAAATTGCTAGACCATTATCAATTATGTGAGGAATCAAGCCTGTGATCATTCCTTTTTCCTGAGCTCTATGAATCATCTTTGGCTAGACAATCTGCAGCCAAGTTAAATAGGAAAGGGGAGAGGGGATCTCCTTGTCTCACTCCCTTATAGCTTACAAAATAAGGACCCACTTGATTGTTCAACTTCAAACTAACAGTCCCACTGCATACTACCTGTTTCAACCAGGATTTCCAAAGAGGACTGAAGTTTTTAATTTCAATGCATTGAAACAAAAAGTCCCAATTCACTTTATCATAAGCTTTTTCAAAATCAAGCTTAAGAACAATTCCAACAGATTTTTCCTTCTTGGTTTCATGTAAGGTTTCATGAAGAGCCATAATGCCATCCATAATATTCCTCCCAGGTATAAAGGCATTTTGACATCTATTAATCAGTTTGTCCATGTAAGGCTCCAACCTTAGAGTTAAGACTTTAGTAATGAGCTTATATATACAATTCAACAGGCATATAGGTCTGAACTGCTGAATCCTATCAGCATCTTTGGTTTTAGGTAAAAGGGTTAACACTCCATAATTCAATCTGCTCACATCAAGTGTGTTTTGAAAAAAAATCTTCAAAGATGGCCATAATATCTCTTTTAATGATCTCCCAACATTTCTGAAAAAAATCTGTAGGGAAACCATCTGGACCCGCAGCTTTGTTTGTCTCCATATCAAAAAGGGCGTGCTTAATTTCAGCTTCAGAGAACTTTCTGTTTAGATAATCATTATCTTCATTAGACAATTTTCCCCCGCAGACCATAACATGGGATCAATAGGGATCAAGTTCCCTGGAGCCTTTCCAAACAGGTCTTTGTAAAACGAGATGGCATGGCTGAGAAGTTCTTCATCTCCAACAATAGTGTCATCCCCATTTTTCAGACTGAAAATGGTATTTTTTTTCTTTTTCTGCCATTAGCCACTCTATGAAAAAATTCTATGTTATTATCCCATGGCTACAAATGTTGTCTCATGGCTAATGTGTGGATCGTTGTGCTAGTGGGTTAGATTCAACGGCTCATGTGTGGATCATTGCTCAGTATGGTCGTGCTGCTCAGTATCATGGCTAATGTGTGGATTGTTCTGCTTGTGGATCCTTGCTCAGTATGTAGTGAACAATTGTGTTCTGGTGCATGGCGTGCAGCTGGTACATGGTTTTGTGTCGCCAGTTCCTAACTTAGTTCCATGACTTACGCATTCGATCGCTTGGGCTGTTTGTATCGAGCGGTTCATGTTCTAACTCATGCGCTTTACGTGACATAGATCATGGTTTTTATGACTGGCTACGATTTCCTTATCAGGTTGTGTGGACATGTTGCGTGTCTGTTGGGAAGGGTAGTTTGTTTGTCCTGATGCTTGTTCAAAAAGAAAAATGAAAGACTATTATTCTTGGTTTGCTCGATATTCTGATCGATGGATATGATTACTGATCTAAGCCAGGTGATTCTAACTCAGATTCCAAATGTGAGGGTAAACATAACTGTTCAAGGACCATCGAAGGGAATTCGAAATTTGTTGTTATATATTATACGCAGTTTGGACAGGACGACTTATATATACATATCATCAGAACTCTTTTGGGCCTGTCGTTTTTGAGATACATTCAGAACTTCTTCTTGCTTTTGAGAGTTTGCCCATTCGGTTTTTTGGGCCAACAAACCCGTGTGGTTGTGTAATTAGGTGGCTGTTGTGGGATCAACAGCTTGTGGGCATCGTGCCTGTTGCCATTGTTGTATGGTTGGGTGTTATGCCTGTGGGCGCGCGAGTTTTGAGTGCCTCTTGCCATAGAGAACCTGTGCACTATTGGGATGTCCTTACGTCAATTTCTTCTATGGTGTCAGCCACTGTTACAAAATAAGCCTATGGTGTCACTCAAAAATTTATAACAATGTCGACCAAACATAACAGCCGACACTAACAAGTCCCGATGGCCCTCCAACGTTACGACTCAACACTGTTGTGACCTCAACAGTGTCGGACACAAATGACATCATTCTACAAAACGACACTAATTGCTAACATTATTCAATAGTGTCGGTCTCAGTAGACGTCACGAGTAACCGATAGTACAGAACATATCGGTCATTGCTTACTTCATTCACATCAGACACTAGAAAGAAACACTATAGTGTAGGACAAATGTGATCTAAGAAAAACCAACATTGATAATGAACATATCAGTGTCGGTCGTGCTGACGTCAATAAAAACCAAAACTAGTATCTTTTAGCAGTGTCGGTTTTTGGTGCCGTAGGTCAGACGACACTGCTATCGCATGTATTGTGTCATTTATGATGATCTCAATATTTCCGACACTAGTAGTTTGTGTATAAATACTCGTCCCCTTTCTCTCGTTGGGGCACTCTGTTCGATTCTGTTTCGAAAAGTGTGTCCGTACGGCGGCCGAAAAATTTGGAATACAAGGGGGACGATTTTGATTCTGTTTTTAATCAAAGGATATTGCTCCAGGAGGTAAATCCATATCATCTTTGGAAGTTTTATGGTCTTATGATGTGGTTTTGATGTAGGTTTAGGGTGAGATATCGTGAGTGGAGTTTGAAATAAACTTAGCGTGTCCAGGCGTAGATTTAAGGCGGGTTTTGTAGATCCCAACTAATTTTGCTGACCTCTTTGCTTTATACTGATTTGTCTAAGAGTATTAGTACATAGATAATTAGCTAGATCTCTAGTTTACATATATAATAAGACCTACACTATGTTGCGGGTGGGGGCAGGGGGAGAGTGAAAAATTAATTGTATATCTAGTTAATTTTATATCCTTTATATTATAATTTTCTCTCTCTTTATTTCTTTTTATATTAGTGATTTGTGAAGATGGAGAACAGATCTTGAATGTACAATGGCGCTGGCGGAAATTCATTTTTATATTTCAAAAATGTCACTTCATTTGTCGAAGCCGCTAAGACCAGAAATGTACATATGAAAACAAATAGATTATGGTGTCCACGTAAGAAGTGCAAGAATTTTGTATTATTTGACACACCCGAAAATCTGTGAGCACTTGTTGGAAAATGATTTCATTGAGAACTACTTAATATGGACAAAACATGGAGAGACACAAGCGAATACACCAAGCAGTGGAGAACAATAAGATGGAATTGGATACAACAAATAGAGGGTAAGATGTGAAGGCAACATCGAAGAGGCAAGGTCAGAAGGAAACAACACAGAACAGAGGGATGAAAGAAACAACGATGATTCTGATGTGTTTCAAGAAAGTCACGATATTAAAGGCTTCGATGTCGACGAACTGTTGCACCACATTGGGCGCGAGAAAATACTGGAGAACAAAACAAGAGGCTTAGATAACTTACAGATTTTAAAGAAAGCTTCGAAAGACCTTCTATACGCTGAATCAAATGGGTGTGATAAAGAATACACGATATTGCAAACAATGCTTGATCTTCTCACACTAAAGGGCAAGTATGGGTGGTCAGACACATCTTAAATGAATTGCTAGAGCTCTTAGCCAAATTATTATTGAACCCAAACAATTTGTCAACTATCACGTACCTTGCAAAAAAAATATTGTCACCATTGACACTAGGCATACAAAAAAGACATGCTTGTCTAAACCACTGCATATTATACCGCAAAGAGTACGTAAACGCCGTGAGATGTCAAATGTGCAATGCCAGTCGGTACAAAAGGAATGATCAAAGTGACGATTCAGGTTATGTGGATCAACAAAAAGGAAAGAAAGAGAGGAAGATGAAGAAAAGCATTTGTAGCAGTCTAGATGACCAAGATGGCGATGAAAGAAAAGTTCTAGCACTTGTGATCTGGTACCTTCCAGTAATAGATTGATTGAAGCAACTATTCTCCAACTCTAGAGATGCTGAACTCAAGATCTAGCATGCGGCCTCTGATGGGTGCAAAAAGGACGGGAAGCTTCGACACCCGGCCAATGTTCGACAATGGAAAACCTTTGACGTTAACCATCCTGAATTTCCTAGAGATCCAAGAAACTTAAGGCTAGGCTTAAGTACTGATGGAATGAATCCTTTTGGTGAGATGACAAACCCACATAGTACTTGGTCAGTGATTCTAAGCCTATACAACATACCTTCATGGCTATGTCACAAGTGGAAGTATCTTATGTTAGTTATCTTTATTTCTAGTTCTAAACAAGCTGGCAATGATATAGATTTTTTTAGAATGTTTAATGGAGGATATGAAAAAGTTATGGGAAGATGAGGTCTGTGTTTGGGATGCTTACAAACAAGAGAGCTTCACACTGGATGCCATGATTTTTGTTACCATCAATGACAATCTCGCACGCTTTACACTAACTGGATAGGTTAAAGAGAAGACATGATGTGTAGTATGTTTGGACTAAATATCATCAATGTACCTTCCTTTCTCATGTAAGTTGGTATACATGCGGCACCGACGATTCTTACCAGAAAAGCACAAGTATCGTGCAATGAAGGATCAATTTGATGGTACAGAAAAAATATTTGGCACCGATCAATCGTGATGGTAAATTTGTGTTTGAATTGGTCAGAAATATCGATACCATTTTCGGTAAGGCAGTGAAAGGAAAAAAGGAAGAAAAATGATATGACTTCAGGAGATGTTCTATTTAAAAAACAATCAATATTTATCATACTGAAAAGAGTTGGAGATTGGCCATGCCATAGATACTATGCATGTTGCAAAGGGTGTTGTTGAAAGCACGATTGGTACCTTATTAGATATCCTAGGCAAGACAAAGGATGGACTTAGAGCACGTAGGGACCTAAAAAAATGGGAATAAGACCAGAACATCATTCTCTGATAAGACCAAATGGAAAGTATTACCTTCCACCAACTAGCTTTTCTCTCACACTTGAGAAGAAAAAATCAGTATGCAAGTGTCTACGTGGTGTTAGAGTCCACATAGGTTTCTCATCGAATGTAAAGAATCTTGTTTCAATATCTGAGCTGAAGATGACTGGGTACAACACTCATGACTGTCATACCATGCTCACCCTATTCCTTGCTATTGCAATTAGGGTTGTCAAACAACCATACATAAAGATGGCCGTCATACGAATGTGTCACTTCTTAAATGCTATATCCAAGAAGGTAATCGACATTGCTGAGTTGAAGAAGACACGTAAACAGATGAGGGAGACTGTGCCAACTCGAGATGTGCTTCCCTTTATCTTTCTTTGATATGATGGAGCATTATATGATTCACATAGCATATCAAATTTTTGTCCTCGTCCCTGTTTATCTGCATCACATGTATCCATATGAGCGTTATATGTCTATTATGAAGGGCTATGTAGTACGCAATCGTGCTCACCCTGAGGCTTCCATGATAGAGGGTTACACAACTGAGGGTTCTTGAGTGCTACAACAATTACATGAAAGATGAAAAACCAATAGATGTGCCGATGTCACGGCACAAGGGGAGGCTCCTAGGAAAAAGAACAAAAGGAAGGAAAACATTCAACGATCAGAGTTTTGTAAGAGTCCGAGATGCACATTATAGCATCCTTCATCAGTTACATATTGCAGCACCTTACATCCAACAACATTTGCAACAGCTTTGTGAAAAAATGAACATTCCACAGAGAATTGGATTATGAAAGAACACAAAAGATGTTTCATGTCATGGTTGAAGAACCAAAACCTTCCTATTGGTACAACAAAAGATGAAAAATGATGCATTTATTGGCCGATGGTCCCTTAATGTTAGTTACATCATGGCAGGCATATGACATCAATGGGTTCACATTTTTTACCAAGACAAAGGACGATAAGAGCCAACAACAAAACAATGGTGTTAGAGTAGATGCCGAAGATAGTGAGGGGAACAAGAACACATATTATGGATAAATTGATGAAATTTAGGAACTCAACTATGAAACAACTTTAGAGATCTCTGTATTAAGTGCCAATGGGTCAAGCACCCACAAGGTATAGAGGTGGATGAAATAGGCTTCACCTTTGTGTCCCTAAACAACACAGGTCACAAAGATGACCCATGGATACTCCCACAATGTGTCAGTACAAGTATTTTATGTTCTCGAGCCCGAACACAAGAAGAAGCACATTGTTATCACTAGAAAACAAACGATCATTGAGGTTAATAATGTGATAAATGATGAAGAATACAACCAGTTTGATGAAGTGCCCCTTTTTGTGAATACAGAAATGATAAATATATTTGAAGCAAGACTCAGTTATTCATCAGTTGTTCCCTTCATGCGCAATGATGGCGAGGAGAAGTTAGTTCAAGCTAAGTAATTGATTAAACATGTCATAGTTTTGTAATCAAATTATTTGTAATCTAATTATTAAATATTATAAATGTGTCTTTTTGTTTTGTGATATTAAGGCTATTATTTTTCCCTCTGTTCCAAATTACTAATGTTCCCTCCGTTCTAATATATAATTTATATAATGAAAAAAAGAAGAACGTACAACAATATGTCTAGATTGGACATTGCTGCCCGTGCAATCTCCAATCTAGACATACATTTTACATGCTCTCTCGAGTAATGACAGAAAGCCAGAGCTTATAAATTGGTTGACACTTGCAAGAATAGGCGAGGTGGGACTAAAGTACATGTAAAAGTGTCGGTCGATTATAACGTCAGCAGAACCGAAATTATAATGAGCAATAGTGTCGGTCATATATGACGTTTGCAGAAACCAACATTAATGCTCTTTCAAAATATTTATTAAATTACAGAATTTGTCCATATCCATGTCTCTTATTATATTTAACTTGCAGTAAAAACTTTTATAATATTATAGAACTTGCAGGATTCTTATAATATTTAACTTGCAGTATTATTATTTATAAAATTACAGAATCTCTAATATCAATTTACGTAACTTATATTTCTATTATAAAATAATGAAAAAAAGAAAAATGTACAACGATATGACTAGGTTCGACAGTGGAGGTTACGCAAGTTATGCGCTACCTCCACTGCCCACCTGCCATAAAGTTTACACGCTTCCTCGTTTACGGACAGATAGCCAGAGCTTATAAGTTGGTTGACATTACCAAGTATGAGGTAGGGCTAAAGTTACGCCATGTCATAGTGTCGGACAAATATGACATCAGCGGAGACCGACATTACAATGACTAATAGTGTCGGTTCTGTATGACATCAGCAGAAACCGACATTAAAACGAGAAACCGATATTACAACCGAGATTACACTTTTAACTTGTAGTAATAATATTTATAAAATTACAGAATCTGTCCATATCCATGTCTTATTCAAAAAATTTGTTCCAATGTGTAAAATATTAGTCGTGATTAAATTCCACTAATGATAAATCAAATAATAACAAAATTTTACATATTTGAACAAATTTTGTGAGTAAGATGAATGGTCAAAGTTAAAGTTAGAAGTCAATGGTGTTAATAATTTATAGCAATACGGACTAACTTGTAGTAATAATATTTATAAAATTACATGTATAGTATCGAGGTGGGACAAAAATGTCACATAAGAGTGTCGGACAAGTATGACGTCAGCAGAAACTGACATTACAATGAGCAATAGTGTCGCTAATGATGATGTCACTGAAAAATGACATTGTGTATCTTCTCATGTTCGGGCTCGAGAACATTACAGTAGTGACAGTACCAATTAACATATCCATGTCTCTTATAATATTTAACTAGGAGTAATAATATTTACAAAATTACATAACATGTAAACATAATATTTATAAAATTATAAAATTACTACTACTACTTATAATAACTACTCTTTCATGTCCGAGTCCTCCATGTCGAAGTCCTCTTCGTCCTCCTCTTTCTCCTCTTGAACAGCTGATTTGGCCACCTCGGTGGAGAAGTGCTTGATGCTCGTCTTTGCCTCCCTGGTCGTCGCGTCGAGATGGGAACACCAGCTGAACTAGGGTGTCGAAGGGGAAGTCAGGCTGGCATACCTTTACCACAGACAGTATGCGGTCCGCAACTGCCTGCCCCAACTCCCGGCGCTCTGACTCAATCTTCTGAGGGAGCTGACTTAGCATCCCTTCTAGAGGACCCATGGCGTGGAGAAAGTGGGCAGGAGACCCCCCCCTTGCCCTAAAGAGAGCTTCAGACTCCTCAGCTTTAGATTCTTTACAGCACCGTTCATCTTCTTGAAGATGTCTGATGTCATGTCGGTTTGAAGCCGGAGGGACACTCGGAGAGCGTCAAGATCTTGGCAAAGCTTGTTGAGTCGTGCCTGCGACTCCTCAAGCTGCCTCTCCAGCTCCTGCACTTTTTGGGACGCTATCGGAGACGAAGATGAAGATGGTTCGAAAGAGGGTTCAAAAGAGATGTAGAAGACAAAATGGAGAGCGCAAGAATGAGGAGCACAGTTGCGATTCCTTTTATAGCCATTAGGTGAACTCCTCACATTCCGACGCTCCAGCTCCACTGAGCGTTTCACATTCTGATGCTCCTATTGGATCCTTCTAGCGGGACCGAGAGTTTTCAATATTATAAATGATAATATGTGACGGTCAATATAGACACTAATGGTGTTAGTCAAGTTTGACGTCGGCATAAACTGACATTACAATGAACAATAGTGTCGGTCAAGTTTGACGTCAGCATAAACCGACGTAACTTACTTCTATTTTTCTGAAAGCTGAACTGGAGCATATTTTTCTGAAAGCTAAACTGGAGCATGTTTGCCACTGAAACAGTGAATCAAACAACTTTGACACAAACCAAGCACTAAAACAATGAACCAAATAACATTGACACAAATCAAGCACTGAAACAGGTAACAAATTACAGCACTGGATACACAATTTCATAATTCAAACAAAAATTAGATTTTGAAACACAATACATTTCTCACGTTCTCCTACTTTAACAGGTTTGCCACCAATAGTCCTACCATACAACTAATTAAAGCAGTGCTGACAATAACTCCATCAGCTAGCACTCCTGCCTTCATCTTTGTGCTCAACTTCTTGATCACATGCTTCAACTCAGTTAATTCACACGTCATTTGCGCAACTTCAAGCTTCAACTTTGCTACTTCCACAGACACATCAATTGCTTCCTTCTGTTCTTCCTCTGATGGAACCTGAACATGGTGGGGCACATTTGCAGCCAATGGTCTCCTATACTCTGTTTCCCACTTTAAAAACCGCACCTCATTGGATCATCCTATAATGAGACTCAGAGCATTCTAAAGAACAGGTACAGTAAAGCAAGTCAAATCGGAGCAGAATTAAACCCTCATCTGTTGATTCTCCTCGCATTTGAAGAAGAATTCACCGTACGTGTTGGCCTTCTTGCTCTGCAGCCTAATGACCCACTTTCCACACTTTGGACAATCAACCAGGGGGAGTTGCAGCACATTCAAGCTGGTCGCCAGGCTCTGAGACGTCATAGTCTTCACTGAGCTAGATGAAACCCTAAGCTCTGACATGGATCAGCGGGAAGAGGCCAGGGACATGGTCCCCCGCCACTTGCCCTCAACGACTATGCTTGGGCTCGAACACCAGTTATCGAGCAATGGGGAACGAGGATGACCAGGAGAGCGAGCGAGATTCGAGCGTGGGATTAGAATGGAGAGGATGCTGACGCGCGGGGATAGAAGAAGTAAGGGGAAGGGCAATTTTGATACAAACAAAAATTAGCAATAGTGTCGATCATGTATGATGTCAGCGGAAACTGATGTTACAAATAGCAATAGTGTCAGTCATGTATTAAGTCCGCGGAAACCGACATTACAATTAGCAATAGTGTCGATCAAATATGTTGATGTCATCTTTGAGCGACATTACAGTAGTGAATACCAATTAACATATCTCAGAATCTTCGATGAACACATGCTGATCGTTACAAATTAGAAATATCATTACAAATTACAGTAGTGATATTTTACAAAATCATTACAAATACATGTCTTCAAGAGGGTTGACAGAGCTTGGAACGGCAAGGGCCACATCTACCTGCTGCTCAACGGCGGCGACATTCTCAGAGGCCAATGCCTATCAAACATTTGGCTCGGCCCGAGCTCGGAAGGGAACGTCGAGATCAAGTACAAGATGTAGGCTAGAACACTAGAAATGTCATGATGCCAGTATTGCAAGGGCGAGAGAAGCTAGATCTGGACATTATTGACGAGCGTCCACATGCTCTTCACGTTGGGTCGGTCACCGCAAGGTGAAGAGCATGCAAACGCTCATCAACAACGTCTAGATCTAGCATGCATCGCTCTTGCACTTTAGGTATCATGATATTTCTAGTCTTCTAGACTATATCTTCTACTTGATCTCTGTGTTCCTTTTCGGGGGATCGAGCCAGACGAGTGACAGGCACAGGCCTCCGATAATGTCGCTGCTGTTGAGCAGCAGGTAGACACGGACCCTGCCGTTCCAGGCTCTGTCAAACCTCTCGAAGACAGTTCTCGGCTCTGTCAAACCTCTTGAACAGAGGTTGAATGAAGTTCTAGGCTCTGTCAAACCTCTTAACAGAGATTACAGGACACCAAACTTGAGAATGAGTCCTGAACTCACTGCCATAAACCCTAATAACTTGATCTGACAACCTGCATCAAATGAGAATAACACATCCGATAAACAAATAATTTTTCAAAAGATCTGACAAGCGAAATATAGAATTTGTATACGCTCAGCAGGCGACCCGTGAGCGACTGGGCATCATAAGTAATAACTGAAGAAGGACCACACGAGCGACGTGACACAGGAGGAGGAGCGGCGGTGATTCGGGTGAGGAGGAAGGGTAGCGTGCGGTGGCTGAGGGGCGACGGCGTGCTGACGGTTGAGAAGCAAGAGGGCGAGATACATATGTATATAGGCGAGAATTACTAGGGTTTAGTTAGTAGTGTCGGTCAGTGTGACATCACCAATAACCGAAATTGCAAAGACAACAGTGCTTTACTACTGTAGTGTCGGTAGCTACCTGACCGAAATTACAACATTCAGCAAACATAACTGAAAACATTTCAATTTTTTAAGCACCAAATGTTCCATTATTTTGTACAATGTTTTCTAGATGTATAAGCATTCATATTTCATATTAGAACATATTTCTTAATAAATTTTGTAATCACATTCAAACTACATTCAAGATTTTCTTGTATTCATAACGTATAGTGACATATGATTGGTAACCTATAGTTCCATTTGAACTAAAAATTTCATTAAAAGACTCAAAAAAATTCAAACAGAAAATTTTCAGGTTCCTTACACAATGCAATTTACTAAAATCAAATTGTAGATCAAATATCATTATATACATCGAGAAAAAAAATTAAAGAAATTGTTAAACTTATTAACAGTGTCGAGCAAGCTAACATCAGCGTAGACCGACATTGCAAGGCCAACAGTGTCGGTCGAACGTGACTGAAATTACAACGTCACTGAAAAAACATAACTTAAATTATTTCAAATTTTTTTACATGCCCTATGTTCCATTATTTTGTACAATGTTTTTTAGATGTGTAAGCTTTCATATTTCATATTAGAATGTATTTGTTTTTATAAATTTTGAAATCACTTTCAACCTACATTCAACATTTTCTTGTACTCATAACGTATAGTGCCATATATATGTTTGGTAACCTGTAGTTCCATTTGAACTAAAAATTTCTTTAAATGACTCAAAAAAATTAAACAAAAATTTTTCAGGTTCCTTACATAATGCAATTACTAAAATCAAATTGTAGATCAAATACCATTATATACGTCGAGAAAAAAACATTAAAGAAATTACTAAACTTATTAACAGTGTCGGGCAAGCTGACATCAGCGTAGACCAACATTGCAAGGCCAACAGTGACGGTCTTTTGCTTCTGTATTGTCGATCAGACGTGACCGAGATTACAACGTCACTCAGCAAACATAACTTAAATTATTTTAAATTTTTGTACGCGCCATATGTTCCATTATTTTGTACAATGTTTTCTAAGCTTATAAGCCTTCCTATTTCATTTTAGAACGTATTTTTTTTATAAATTTTGTAATCGCTTTCATCCTACATTCAACATTTCCTTGTACTCATAACGTTTAGTGCCATATGATTGGTAACCTATAGTTTTATTTGAACTAAAAATTTCATGAAAAGACTCAAAAAAAATTCAAACAAAAATTTCTCAGTTCCTTACACAATGCAATTTACTAAAATCAAATTATAGATCAAATATCATTATATATGTCAAGAAAAAACATTAAAGAAATTCTTAAACTTATTAGCAGTGTTCGTAGTGTCGGTTCTTGTGACGTCATGGTGCCCAACTTTGGTATTCTTACTATATAAGCGGGCCTTGTCACTTCGTTCCCCACTAAACCTGATGGGCTTTTCATTTCCCGCGCGACGTCGTTACGCTGTCAAAATGTTTTGCCACCCTAAACCCGTCACCGCCGCTCCCGTCGCTGCTCCTCCGGCACCGGCCGCGGCAAGTCGATCGTCCTCATTGGCTCTGGCACCGGTCACGGCTGTGCGTCCTCCTCTGTCCTCTGGCTGCGCATTCGCCTCCAACCTCAGTGCCCAACGTGTTACCTACGACGGCTCCGATCTCTCGGTGTCTCCTCTCCCCCTCACCCACTCTAGAACCCTAATGTAAGTACCTTCACCCATTCTTTCTCGATAAGCCGCCTCCCATGCCCCATTCCGACAATCTACAAACTGTAAGTCGCATCCCCTCCCACCATTGTTCCTCTCAATTTTTGTGGCTTCGAAATGCTATATGACATTATATATATATATATATATTATTGTTTAGTTTATGGATACATTATAAGTCCTTTGGCACAAAGATAAAATTTTTGATTCCTATGTTTCTCCAATGAATTTGATATGATTCCTGTGAAATTCCTGTGCGAATCCCGTGAAATTGATGTATGAATAACAATGTCGGTTTGATGACGTCAGCGACCAACACTGTTACTGTATGGTGTCGATATTGCTGACATCATTTTTGACCGACACTACTATGACACCTGTCCTAAATTCTCTTATATATAGGAAGGTTGCTATTGCTATATGACATCTAGATTATAAACATAATCTGGTATAATCAAATTTTAGGCACAATGTATTTATTATAATAGTATTTTTCAGTATAATCTAGTATAACAAGGATCTTAGAGCGTTGGAAGGCTATTAAATTGGCAACCCGCACTGAGAGCAAAAGTTTTTCTAATCTGTACCCTCTTCTTTTCAATATCCATTCAGATATGTATTTTTCTATTTTTTAGTACACAATCTCTACAATAGAGGAAGTTGGTGCATCGACACCTGTGGCTTCTTCTCTCAAAAGCTCAAGTAGCTCATCTTTTGAGGAACCTTCCCCTCCCTATCCTCCATGCCACAAAAAGACCTCGATTACAATCCAACCGATGAGGTATTTTATAATCAAATTAACACTGTTCATTTTAACTCAAAAGGAAATGCCTGATACAACTGTATCTTTTGTAGCGTATTCCCTCTCGAAGTACTACTCAACTTTATTTTAGTGATGAAGAAAAAGTGACAGTGCCGACTGAGGACACGACCGCCCCTACATCATCCACTTCACAGAAGACACGAAAGGGTGGTTCCAAGAAAGCCAACAAGCTACATGCTGGAATTTTTGCTGTAGAGGTTGTTGACCAATGTGGTGCACCTGTGGAGCCAAAAGGTATCAACGCAAAATGGCGTAATGATTGTGGTGTGTTAGTTAGAGAAAAGTTAAGATTACATTTCATGATTCGCGTAGTGTCCTGGAAGAAAAAAGAATGAATTGTGAGGCAACTTGTGCGCAAAGTACTTTTTCCCCACAGATTGCTTTGACCATGCAAAAAAGGCTTCTCTCTACACAATGGGAAGATGCCTTCGGACATTTAGGACGAACCTTAATAAGGATTTTGTTCGAAAGGGTCTGACACCATTCAACAATTGGTTTCATCACACCTTATGATTGGAAAGCATTTGTTGAGAAGATGACATCAGAAAATGCTTTAAAGAGTAGCAAGTCTTTTAAGGAACTGAGTAAAAGAACAAAATGCGTCCAAATCTCGGTCCAGGTGGATATGCTGCTAAAATCAAAAAGTGGAGGCTAAAAGAACAGGATCGAGAAGCTGGGATACAGGACCCACTTGAAGGATACAGTGAACGCACTCGAAACTGGGTCTTGAGTCAATCCAAGTCAACTGATGATAGGCAATTGATTCTTAAAAGCTCAGATATTAGTGAAGTTGTACAAAAAGCCAAGGAGCTAGTTGCAAAGGAGAAGGAAGTCACTTTTAAGCCAAAGAGGGAAAGGGACTAGCTTACTGTTGCCCTTAGAAACGAGGAACACTGAGGTCGTACACGAGCCGTCTCTTCATTGGCTGCGTGAAAATTAGGGTTCTCGAACGACGCCAGAAGCTACGAGAAGCGTGATCCACCCAACAAGGATGATGAACACAAGAAGTGGAAAGAAAACTTCTTCCAATTCCTCAAAGAAAATCCACAGTTCGTCCAAACATTTGCTGTACCAGATGTTCGAATCAGTGTCAACAACATCGAGACTGCTCCAACTACTAAAAACCTGCCTCCAAGTAGCCATGGGTCCGCGCTTGAACCGGCCACTAAGTACCCAGTGCATGATATAATTGAGAATACTCTTTGCTCATTGAATATGGCTCTTGGCAGGAAAAGGAGCATAGGGGTTGCAGAAGGCAGTGCAATGCCTGGTCGTACATTTTATACTGTATCTATTCCACCAGGGTGTGCCAAGAGCCCACACTAGCAGGTGGGCCCTGGCCTATCTGGCAGCTGCACGCCGCCTGCGCATGCAGGCTGACAATGGGCCAATGGCCCACTTCTCGGAGCACCGCCGAAATTGCTAGGTGCACCCCACTAGTGCACACACAGATTTAATTCTATGCCTTTTTACCTCCAAATAAATTTCCAAAAATTCCCATAAAATCTCCACTTTGCAAATACACCCCTACACAATCAAACCCACTTAGCAAGGCCCATCTAGCTACCACAAATTACCATTAGTCCTCCAAATATTAGAAAAATTACAAAAAGACCCTCACATCTTATTTTTATCACCATTTTCATGCACCACCTCCATTCTCCAAGGTTTTTGCACCGTTAGAATCATAGTCCCAAGCCCTACCTCCTAAAGCCATTCAACACTTCGAGAATCTCCATTTGTTTTTTATCTTATTCAATTCTTTTATTTGATCGCTTTTCTGTTGTAGTTTTATTTTGTCGTTTTCTTGTGTAGACGATGAAGTGCTCGGAGACGTAGAGGCTGACAACCCAGAGTACGAGGAGGAGCTCGAGGACACCTTCAAAGGCAAGTCCTAATCTTTTGACTATTTTGCTCCTAGATTTTGCTATGCACCTATAGGTCCCAAATGCTTGCATGTTTATAATTATAAGTTTAAACATTGTGTAGATATTACCCTATTTGTTATTTATGTATTTATATTTATATTAGTTACTTGCTCTCATTAAGTATAAATACCACCTTGATACCGAGTTGACCACCATACTTTGTTAACCGTAGGAATTCTGTCATTAGATACTTTTAATGACCAAAAAGTTTCCTTGAACTAGAACGCTTAGGAACACTCATGTGAAGCCATGCTTCACCTCACTAAATACTCATCATTTATTAAACAAGTTAAAAAGAGTTTGGTGGCGCGAATTAAATAAAGTGGAATTGGGTGTTAGTGCAACTGGTGCTAGGTGATGGGGGGAATATTTTTTGGTCGTGGGGCGTGGCTCCTAGTGCTATGTGTTGTGATAGGTGTTAAGCTTCCAACTAGTCCACCTGTCGTGGACAAGCGCCGCCCCTGCCACATAAGGACTAGTTCATCGGACCGCAACGTAGTGATTTCGTGCAGCCATAGAACCTGTATGAGCGGGACTTACTCCACCCCTTTGGTATATCCACATTGACCCCTAAGGCGGTCGAGTGACACAAGTCACAGGAGGAGACGTGACATACTCACGATCCGGTCTTCGATTACAGCAATAGCTCACGCCATGGGATCGTATTGCCCACCGGTATAGCCCCCCGTTTGTGTAATCACCCGTCTTTGTGGGGGTCCAGGGAGCAGACGTGGTTGATCTATCCCACGCTCTGGTAACGAGAATGTGCTATCGCGTCATTGGTGGCCTGAAAAACCTTGAGAGATGACCCTTATCACATCTTGAGGTGGAATTTGTGGATCCCTTAGTGGGTGCTGGATTGAGCGTTATGCAACTTTGTTGATGAAGAGGAGCATTGTCACACCTGGTTTTAAGGCTAAAACTAAGTGACTCTTTATGTGTGTCCAGAAATCAAGTTTCACACATAAAGTGACTTCATTAATGGTAAAACAGAACAATGTCACGAATAAAAAGAATTAAAAATGATTACGAATTGCAGCGGAAAAGAAAACCAAGCGTAGCGCAGCTTCCACAGGCAGTCGACTGGAGAGACAACAAATCTAAACTTTCACTCTTGTGTCTTTAACGTCCTCTTAAACTTTGCTTTCTACTGAGCAACATTGATAAAGGCAAGGTTGAGTACAGGATGTACTCAATAAGTGTGGGAAAAGATGACATATGGTAACAAACAAGGCAAAGGCAACATAGGGTTCTTTTGCATAAACGCACACAATAGAGACACACTTTCTATTAAGCACCTATTTACTAAGTGAAAGATATCGCACCTATAAACCAACATGCTTTCAGCCTACCCGGATGCAGCACCAACATCAGAACCAATCAGTCTCCCATTGTGCTCACCAACCAAACCATACCAAAATCCCACTAATCATGTGAGGGTCCATGCAATGCTCGTGACCGTGAGCACGGCTGTCATGACAGTTTTAACTCTATAGAGGTTGTACACAATTCCTCACAAGAAGTGATTTCATCCCCTGTTTCCAGGTAGACTAAAGAATCTCCATTACGCCTATGCTGGTCGAGCACTCGCACACTTCCTTTGGTGTGAGGGCCAAGAGATCACTTCAAGGCTTTTCCATAACTTTCACCAGCTTGTACGTGCCCACTAAGGTTTCACCTGTCGGACACTAACCGAAAACCCGAGAGGCCCCCCTCTTATGCCGAATGGTTCTCGAGAGTAACCCTCTCTTCCCCACACATCTCTCTTCAGGCGGATCCAGGCATAACCCGCTTTCCCCGCTCCACCGTTTGACACGCATAGAATTGGTTTTCATCACTTACTATGTCAGACCGCGCCCATTCTTAGCATCGTGGCTGTACGGGGACACATGGGTGGTCGCTCCACGAAGCGGTCCTTAGATTTGAAAAGATAACATACAAAGGAACAATGCCGGTAACCCCGCACATAGCTCTACACCAACCATTTCTCCCAAATCACTAATCTCCAAGTTACTATTAAATCACCCGTTAATCCGCGTGAAGCAAGTATGACCAAAGTTCAAGTTTATATCACACATCCCGACAACAGTAAGCTAAGCATATAATCTACCTAACCAAAAAGTAAACTAGGACGACAAGGCATAATAAGAAAACTAGTTGAATTACTAACAATAGGTTTGCATTCAATTTGACACAAGCATGCAATCTATAAGATAGAGATTTTATAAAATAGGCACAAGATGATCAAGGACACTTGCCTTGCTGCTCTTGGGAGTAAAAATCGATGGTCTTGAACTCCTGCTGTTGAAAGTCTTCGATGAACTGCGGCCCCGGGACGAAGTCGCCTATCGTACGAGAACACAAACAATCAATCAAATGCGACAAAACAGAACAAGATCAGTATGATGATGTCATGAATGCATAGCTTATTTTGCTACAATCGTTTTGATACATTATTTACTGAAATCGGAGTTACAGATCAAAAGTTATGGCATTTATAAGGTTCAGAGACTAATCTGTAATTAATAATTAAATACTGAGGACCTATCTGTAATTTTCAAAATTATTTGAGGATTAAAATGTAATTTTAGAAAAGTTCAGGGGTTTAATGTAAAATTGTCATTAGGCAGCGACTAACTTATAATTAAAAATAAGTATAGGGGCTTTTCTGTAAAATTGTCATAATTAATTATAGTTAAATTAATTATCAATTAATTATTACTATTAAATTAGTTATTAACTAATTATTAAATTTATTCTTCAAATTAATATTATTAATTATTTAATTATTTTTATTTATTAATTATCAGATTAATCTGGAGTTAATTAAATTAATTTTCCTAATTTATTTTAATTAACCGGCCTTGCTGATGTCATGCTAACGCAATAAAGATTTGATTTATTTTTATTCAGAAAACTTGGTTTAATCTGGGCCCTTGATTTCAAATTGAATGGATCGGATAATTTAGATGACATGGCTAAATCTGGTGCGTCGGATTTGTATTTGATGGATGGGATTATTCGGGCGACGTGGCATATTGTGGACGCTTGGATTTGGATTGGGCGGCCGAGAATTGATGGATCTATAAAAAAAAAGGGGGGCCGATCTGATCCGTCCGATTCAAGGTTGATCGTGCCTGGGGCGGCTGCTAGCCGGCTCGTCCAAAGGGCCGGCGCGGCGGCGCCTTGGCCGGCGACCTCCGGT